>CAJUYG010005775.1:0-13244 GCA_910591675.1 Galerucella calmariensis
TTTTTAAATGCAAAATTTATTTGATGTTGCTAATATGCATCAAAATGTAGTAAAGAGTCAAACACTTCAGATCTGACACAGTTGGGTCACTTTTTATTTTGCCTGGTCGTATAGATTCATACCGAGTGATAGCCTTTTCATTATATTCTAAGAAAAAATCGTGATCGAGGTAGGGCAGACCGGGGCTGGTTGGTATTCACGTTCGAATTTTTCACAACTTTTCTATAAACCTTACAGTCAAGGTCGGACATGGTTAGTACTTGGATGGGTTACCATGACAGGGAAAACCATCGTATAGGGCCCGTACAGCCTGCAACGAAACACTTAAGATTACTAGGGTGCACTTTAGACTACTAGGGTGAGTAGCATATCACAGCTCGCAGGCATTATACCAATGAGCACGAGGTATAATGTAGATATGCCGTCTTTCGGAGGAGACGTAAAACCGAGGTCCCGAGTCCATGGATGTTGGGCTCGTTAAAGAACGCTACCACTGGTTGGAACACCAGTGGGTTCGCCAAAATTTCCGGTTAGGGGTAGAGTGCTCCCGGCGTCGGTGATTAGCCTCAGTCGCAGGAATAGACCGACGTTAAAACCCTGCAGTAGACGCGTTCAGTTTCATAACGTAAGTAGACGCGTCCGGACTCACAGTCCAATTACAAAAAAAAAGTATTTCAGTTAATTGTACAAATGTTTTATATTACAAAAGTTACAAAAATAAAATAAAATTGTAATTGTGCTTAACAAATATTAAATAAATGAATAAAAAACAGTAATAAATGATTGGTAAAAACATTTTGTGCATCCTAATTTTCGGGACCCTTTTCTTGAGAACAATTATTACAAATAATACTTGCATGTTCCAAGCATAGATATTTTTTACAGAATATACAAAAATATTTTGTAGGACGATTTTTCTCGGAACGTCCCCTTTTGTTAGCCGTCGGTTGTAGTGAACCCGTTTCTTCTTCTTCTATACCGCAAAGTTCGTGAAGTCTCACCTTTAGACTTTTCGGCAAATTTGGAAAAGTCGCACGTATTTTCTGCTGGTCGTATAATAAAGACTGAACGAGTTCAAAAAGGAAATTTCTACGTTTTATTTTTAAATTTGGATTATTTGCAGAATAAATTATAAGGCTGTTTATCCCAGCAACATTCATCAAACTATAAAATATTACAAGAGGCCATCTTCTTGTATTTCTGGCAACGTTATATTGTCCACAATATTGGTCCACCACATCTACTCCGCATTTTGTAGTATTATACCATTCAATAATTTCCGGCTTACCGGTATCTGAATTTATAGCATCATCATTTTGGAGAGAAGATATGAGCAAAACATTTTTTTTTTTTGGTATAAAAGATACCAGGGATACATACTGGATCCAATTGGTCTCTTTCCTTGTACAAACTCTAGGGGCAATTCTTTTTTATTTTTGCGGATTGTCCCTAATAAAGTAAGTTTGTGTGAATTGAGACTTGTAGCAAGAGGTAAGCTCGTAAACCAGTTGTCAGTTGTTACATTGCGGTTTGATCCATATATAGATTCACACAAACGTTCTACTATGGATTTACCACTATTGTCTTTTTTGTACGGACCATCCGGTTGCATACCTACGTAAACCTCCATGTTACTGGTATAGAACATTTTGGCATCACAAAGTGCACAAATTTTTATACCGTACTTATTTGGTTTGGAGGGTATATATTGCCGAAAGCTACATCGGCCTCTGAATCCTTCTAATTTTTCGTCCACCGTGACGTACTCAGAATGAACATAATTCCTTTTGCAGCTATCAATGAATTGGTCAAAAATGTCCCTAATAGGGGCTAGCTTGTCAAGTTCTTTGCGCTGGTCACGAGTATATAGATCATCAAATCGTATGTACCGCATTAGAAATCTGAACCTACTTATACTCATTGTTAAGCGGAAGGCTTCGATTCCTGTACCGTCGGTCTTCCAAAGATTTTCAGTATTTAGACGATTTGCTTTACGAACACCCGCAAGGTAAAGCAAGCCCAATAGTGCTTTAATTTCAGCAATATTAGTTGGTTTGTGGTCCCTATCACGAACAAACCTGGAGGACACTGCTTCTATCTTTTGGTTTGTGTACGTAACTATAGTGTTGAGAATTTCATTGGTAAAAAATCTGTTCCATATATCAATAGGAGATTTTAAATGGCGAAGATTACGAGGTACTCCTGGTAAAATTTTTATTAGAATTTCACTTCTAGTTTTACCTTTTCTGGTTTTAGGCGCGATAAAAAAGGGATCATTTTTATCGATAAAATCATCATTATGTTCATACTCGGTTTCACTCAAATCTTGTTCGCTGGTTGAATCTTCTAATCTTCCCTCAACGAAATCATCTTCATTTTCAGATTCCTCGATATCACTTTCTGACTCAGGGTCAGTTTCTACCTCTTCCATAAGCTTTCGAAGCCGGTTCTGTTCTTTTTCATAATCACACATGATCTGAACAAAAAATTAAATTAGTTTTAAAGCAAGTATAATAAAATATTAAATTATTTTACCTGATTCTCAAAATTCTGCCTTGGTAAATAAATGTAACTTAAGTAGACGCGTCGGACTCACAATCCGAAAATTAAAAAATAATCTGAACTACTGAACTCTAAGCTGTGTCTTTCAAGACTATTGTACACAACAGCAATTCTAACAAATACTTAAAACCTAGACAGAGTAACGTTTGTGAAATAAAAGTTATCAGCGCATGACTTTTCGATCGGACCCTCAGTCCGGGCGCGTCTACTGCAGGGTTAAACATTAGAATAAAAAAAATATTTTTTTAAAGTAAATTGTACTCTTCAATAATACAGAAAAGTATGAAATTATTACTCAGAGTCATCAGATTCACAATTGTGACAATTATAGTATGGCCCAGCGTCGCAACATTCTTCGTGTGACCACAGGTGGCACTGTCCACTTTTCTCGTGGCGCACTATTGGAATATTGTTCCAGGCACGTGAGACAAATGGCATCTTCATCCTCGCTGCTATCACTGGAATGAGACAAATTCTCCTTCTGTTTCTGTTTACCCATCTTTTCTCCTTCTCCAATTCATCCTCAATGGGGGTATCTGTCAGAATAGCTGACTTTCTTTTTCTCCTGTTGTTCTTCTTGGATATTCTTGGTGGTGCTTTGGGCAGTGGTTTAATTTTCTCAAGACAATAATTGTCATAAGTCTTGCTGCAACCAGGTGGATTTAACATTTCGTCTGTTGTAGTTGCATGTCGAGGAATTTCTATTGGTTCTGACGAATGATTCGGAGCACCTGGGGCTGTTTGTTCAAAATAATGCTCATGGACTTCAATGTCAACATCAGTAGCCGCAGTGGGTACAGTAGCTATGTTATCCATTCTGACTGTGTCAACATTTTCCATGCTTGGGTCTGGTCTATCGGAGACATATGCTGCCATAAACTCACTATCAGCGAATATATCACGATCGAAGGGTGATATACCCGAAACTCTGAAGCCAGTTGATATGTTATTCTCAGTCGCAGTCAAAGGTAAAGCTCTTGCAACTATTCCGGGGATATCATAAATGGTCATTGTGCGTCCAGGATTGTTAGTCATCCATGCATCGCAAGCACTATTGGCATATTTTTTCAAAGTACCATACACACTTCTGTCCAGGGGTTGTAGTTTATGGCTACAGTGTGGGGGAAACGAGAAAACTGTTACACCATTGTCTTTATAATATGTAACTCCTCCTACAGACAAATGTGAATCGTGATTGTCAAGAAGTAAAATAACTGGTCCTACTGATGCTCTTGTATGTCTAACGAAATGTTTGACATATTCAATGAAATTATTCTCTTTCATTCATCCCGAAGGATTTGATCCTCCAGCACTACCAAGAGGACCCTCTTTCAAAAAGTGCGGCTTGAAATGAACCCTAGGAAATATAAAAAATGGCGGGACGCTATTTCCTGTTGCTGAGACAGCAAAAGCCATAGTCACAAGCGTACCTCTCTCAGTAGATGTTAAGTATTCTCCCTACTTGTCGAACACCACGACGAGCAACAACCCTATTTGGTTTCTGAACTGTTGTTATTCCAGTTTCATCCATATTACACAAATCTGCTGGGCCACATCCGAGACGATTCAATACTGTCTCGAGATTGTTAAAAAAGGCACCTACGTTGGTTCTATTGAAGCTTGTTGCCCTGGAGAGACTAGTAGCTTCCGGGGTTCGGATTGATAATGTTTTATTTCTTTTCAAAAACGATGAGAACCAGTCAGCTCCAGCAATATAATTATTTTTCCAGTTTTCATGCATACGCAAATTCAGTGATGATGCAAATAAGTAAGCAATTCTTCTCACTTCCTTTGGTGAGAGATCAAAATAAATATCAGCTGCTTTTTTCAAGTAGTCAGAAAGTTCAGCTTCTGGTTCTGATGTAAAAACCTAATGGAAAAAAATGTAAACGCATGAAATTCAAAACAAATTAACTCACCTTTCTGAACAGGTTCTGAACCCCTGTATGCAACTAGCTCCGGTCTACCCTACTACTACTACTACAGAATGTGCAGGCGAGCCTTGACCTAGCCAAACTAAAGTCACGGTTCCGGCACTGAGGCCACTTGCGGGCCCATTGTGCCATTCCTGCTACCTAGTCATCCATGAAGCCGAGCCCTTCAATAAAGGCCACAACCTTTTTCAGTGGATGCCTGCTTGTGTCCCCAGGAGCCATGACAGTGACTCCGAAGATTCGCCTGCGTAATACAGCCCAGTGTGAACACTCTAAGAGAACATGAACTGACGTTTCATGAGTCATGCCGCAACCCCTACATAGGGAACTTTCCTCTACTCCTAGATTGTAGAGGTGCTTCCTCATACAGCAGTGCCCTGTTAGGAGTCCTGCTATCTTCCTCAACCTACTCCTTGGTAGTTCAATAGCTGCCCCAGCGTGTCCATCAGTCCATCCCTTCAGTAGGAGTTTGGATTGTCTAGGACCCTGCAGGGCATTCCAATGAGCGAGGTGTTGGTTCCTCAGCCACTTCCTCGTCTCCTTGCATATCGTTTGTTTTGTTAGGCCGAGGGTCGGGCCCGGGCCGCAGAAAGGAGCTGCCGCCCCTTCCGCAGCCAGTGCATCCGCCATTTCGTTGCCTTCAAAACCAGAGTGGGCCGGAATCCATTCTAGCCGCACTGCGTTCTGACTTGCAAGATCAGCAAGTCGTTCTCGACATTCGTCAGCAAGTCCCGAGTTGATGGTATATCCACTCAGGGCTTTAATTGCTGCCTGACTGTCGGTGTATATGGTTATGCGTCGATCCACATAACCTCTGTCTAGGTTTATCTGCGCACATTCCAAGATAGCGTATATCTCGGCCTGATATGCAGATACACCATCACCCAATGGTATACAGATTTGTGTCCTTGGGTTCCTAGAGTAAATTCCAGCCCCTGCTTTGTCACCAGAGCATGAGCCATCTGTGAACCAGACAGTCCCATGAGGCTGTGTATTCGTCTCTTTATCCCAGGATTCTCTGTTCCGGATCATAGCCCTGTATGGGGTTGCGAAGTAGTACTTGCGCAAGCATTCGTCAGACGCTTGAGCCAGAACTGGAATATCTTCCAGGAGCCGGAGCCTCTTGACGTGTCTGCACTCTTCCCCTCTTCGCACGTATCCCAGACGCTTCATCCGCAGGAAAGCACTCCCCGCCTCAGCCTCGATCACATGGTGAAGAGGCCGAAGACCAAGGATCACTTCCATCGCAGCAGTTGGTGTAGTCTTCATGCAGCCAGTTGCACCCAAACTGACCACCCTTTGAAGGCGTGCCAGTTGCGATCTAGCCGTGACCAAGGTTACCCTCGGCCACCAGACCAGAGCCGCATATGTGAGCATAGGCAGCATAATAACTCTATAGAACCATATGATCGTTTTGGGGGTCAGTCCCCACCTCGGACCAATGGCTCTCCTACAGGCCCAATACGTGTTTGCCACCTTGCTTAGGCGACTATCAAGATGAGCCTTCCATGTCAGTGATTTATCAAGGATCACTCCTAGATACTTCACCTGTTCAACCACCGGCAGTGGTACTCCATCAAGATTTAGACCCTCAAGTCTTATACCTCTCTTTTTGGTGAAAGCAACTATCTCAGCCTTGGCAGGATTAACTGCAAGTCCGTGTTCGTTACACCACCCATGTACCCTATTCAGAGCCCTTTGCATGAGGTCCCTGAGAACGGTAATGTGCCTTCCAACAACAAGGACAACGATATCATCGGCATACCCAATCGTTAGAAAGCCCTCACCGTTTAAAAGGGTTATTAGCTCGTCAATGACTAGGTTCCACAATGTGGGCGAAAGAATTCCCCCTTGCGGACATCCCCTAGCGACGATTACTTTTGCCACATGGTCTTTCCATGTGGCCTCTACTGTACGGTTGCACAACATGGCCCCAAGCCAGTGAGTGATCATTGGCTCTATTCCATGATTTGCCGCAGCCCTACACATGGATCCTACAGGGGTGCTGTCAAACGCCCCTTGTATATCCAAGAAAGCTCCCAGGGCGATCATGCCATTTTCCAGCGCCTTCTCCACCTGAGTTACCAGTTGGTGTAAGGCACTTTCAGTTGACTTGCCACACCTAAAAGCATGTTGGTTGTTGTGCAAAGGATATCTAAGCCCAACCTTTTCCTTTATGTACCGATCAGCCACCCTCTCCAGTGTTTTCAGCACAAAGGATGTTAGGCTAATGGGTCTAAAGGATTTAGCCACCGTATATGTGGTACGACCCGGCTTGGGTATGAAGACTACTTTCACCTGCCTCCACTGTTCAGGGACATACCTACGTGCCAAACAGGCCCGAAAGATATGCACCAGAATTGTGCCTATGGCCTCCCAGCCTTGTTGAAGCAAAGCCGGGAAGATTTGGTCTTTCCCCGGAGACTTGTATGGTTTGAATGACCGTATCGCCCAAGTACTCCGCTCGTATGTGACTATTTCTTTTGCTAGAAGATAGTCCTCTTTACATGGTCGCTGTATACCTACATAACCCATGTCAGGACGCTCCCGCTCGATTCCCTCACAACCGGGGAAGTGTGTCTCTAGTAGATGCTGCAAGGTATCCCCCGGGGTTTCGGTGAAAACACCCGGTGCGACTTCCATGCAGCCTAGAGCGCTGTCCGGTTATTTCGTTAAGATCCGGCGCAGCCTTGACATTTGAGGTACCGAGACGATATCCTCACAGAAGGCCCGCCATGCATCTCTTCGAGCCAACCTGACCGCACTCTTGTACTCATTCCGTTTCTGGCGGTATTGCTCCCAATCCAGATCCGACTTTGTCTTCCTAGCCCTATTAAATAGGCGCCGGGTCTACCCTACTCAACATCAAGTGGAAAAGGTTTTTTCTAGCTTCTCGAATAACTTGTGCATATTGAGAGGGAAGGGTGATTTCGCGACCTTTTAATTTTCCCTCTATAAGAGCATGAGTAGAGTACTTTTGTTCGATCTGAATATCGTATTTTGTGGAAAAAAAACTTAACGCGTTAGATAAAGTGGTGTTACGGTTTTGATACCCGCAGCCATCTGAGAATATAATTATACCCTTTTTTTCTTGTAAACAATTTTTTTCGAGATGCTTCATAATGCAGGACACAAAAACTGATGCCTGTTAATCTCCTTCAGTCTCATTCCAAACATAATTTGTGCACTGGTGTGTTGCCAAGCTATAAATCGTAAATATGTGCACCTGTAGTCTAGTCTTATAGTAAACCTTGCTAGCCTTAATAACAGGAAGTCAAGAAAACATATTTGTATTCTGTGTAAATTTTAATTTTTAAAAAATCGCAGAGCGCTTTCGGCTGTTCAGCCATCTTCAGTGCTTACTCGTCAGGTATTTGTTACAAGAAACTTTTCGACAACACATTGACGTCACAAAGTAAAATATCTTAAGATAACATTAAAATTAAAATGATCCCCTGATTAGGGTGTATTATATTAATAACAGGACACAATTTAACTGATTGCACATCCATAGTAAAAATGAAATGCTTTTCATTAACTGCCTCTTCTTCATCTTTTCTCTTTTCTATTTGTGCTTAATTCTTTTTTTTAATGCTTTTGATACTCTTCTTCGCTGAGTTTTTCGACTTTGAACTGAAGGCATGTGTCGCACTGATCCTTTCTAAGCTTATACAATGCCAGATTGAGACTGTCAAAGACACGATTGGAAGTAGTTATTGAAACTGCTGTTTTATTTCCAGTCACACATTTGTTTTTATATAAATCATAGATTCCACTTTTCGTTTGAAAAGGATGTTGGAAGTACTGCTTTTCTGAATCGTTGCGACAATAGTGCGATTCTGCTTTTGGTAATAGGTCAAAAAAACTTTTAAGAGAATCTCTCTGTTGAGCAGTTTCATTAAAAAAAGATGAATCGCTTCGTTTTGAACTTTTTCTTTCATTGTCTACTTCCGTTCTGTTTGTAAGACCATGATTTTGACTTTTGAGAACCCAGTTTTGTGTCATCTCCTAACCTAACCTAATGTTGTGAGAAACATTTTCTTACAGACTTAAAGATTTTTATTACCCAACCTCAGGTGATAAAAGAATGAGCCATGCCTTCTAGATGGACCTTGGACATAACATCTTTTTTGGCGTATAAAGAACCAAGCTTGAAACAAACACCTTCTTTTGTGACCAAAATAATTCAAATATTTTTTTGCGTTTTTCAGAAGAAAAGGAATCACAATTTCTTTCCGACGACATTTTACACAATGCTCCATTTATACACCTTCCTTAACACTTCGAGGAGCTCTTTGAATATTTTGTTTTACCGATCCATCCTTTTTTTATAAACCAAGTAAGCTTTATCTAACATTCTAAATTTCTTGCTTTTATTATTTTGCCATTTTTCAGGATTTGCTGTCTTTCTTCGTATTCTCTTTTTAGGTTTGTTCTCGTCTGATGTAGGACTGCTATCACCTTCATTGGCTTGTGGGTTTTCATTATTGTCAACTTCTCCCATTTCTGGTTTTTCAATTTCTTCAAGTGTTGGTTCAGGTTGCCAGACAGGGTCGTCAATATTTTCATTCTTTGAATTTGGTTCGATTTCTACATCTTTCGGAGGTTGAGAGACAGTGTCAATTTCATTTGCCACCTCATTTCCTGCATTTGCTGGGTTGTTGAAGAAATTTTCGTTTGCAGAGGCGTTTCATAATTATTAACCATTTCTGTCACTAAACATATTTTTTTAGAAAATCAATATAAACAAAAAATAGGTTCTTACCTGATAGCAAATTTTCGTAAGTAGGTTCTACTTCATGATCAACGTGTAAAAACAGCTCACTATCGATAATGTTGCCATCACACTGCATTATTCTCCAAACAAAGCGACAATATTTTCTTATTTCGACTTTCATCCAAACTGTAAAAAAAACATTATTACTAGTAACCCTGCAAAACTGTGACTAAATTATTTGATTAATGTTTTTTATAATAATAGTGTAAGCCCATTACAGTAGTTCAAAAGAGTCGTAACATTCAATTATCGACCACAAAAATGTACCTACTTCTAAAAGGACGTATAAACATGAACATGAAAACAGCATCTAATTCAGGTTTCTAATAACTTTCTATTGAATTTTAACATAAGTAAATAGATCACAAACATACGTATACATAAGATAAATAATTATTACAGGTATATACTAACCTTTTTCCACTAATTTTAACAGAGCTGAAGAGAAACACACACAACAACATTCAACGTGCACTGTTAGAGGTTATGTGTGATACGACCAGCTGCTTTCAGTAATCTAGCCAATGATTATACGACGCTTAGTAAAATTCAAAAGTATAGTATTTCTATTGGTCTGAAGTATCTAGCCTTTCAGAATTAGTTCCGGTGCCGTAAAAGTAGTTCGATAATGACGAAAAAGCCAAAGCGTAAAAATTGTGGGTTACGACATGTTAGAATTTAACCATCGATATATTTTATTAGGACATTTTTACAAGTTTTCAGATACAGAGCTAAACACCTTCTTTAACTATATGCTCAGGTCTCTTAGCATTCTTCCTTTTCAACCTACCCAAACGGATTTTATTGGCTTTTAATTTTATTATGTTGGATCCAGTATATAAACTTGATTTACCCTGTTAAATTTTATTCACACTCTCACACTAGTTATGAAGAATGGTCCTGATAGTAATTTAAAATCAAGTTTATAATATTTTCTTCAGGTTTACTACATGTTAAAAAATCATCATCAACAGAAGTATCTACAATGTGTTTAACTTAATGTACCAATGTTTTGCTGGGCGTGCATAAATTCGACGTTAAAATTCCACTTAATCTTTTTCTCACTTCATGTACCTGCTTGTAGACCCTCAAATTCGACGCTAGGTACCTCTACTAATCCTCCAACTGTATTATTTTGTTGTTGACCCAAAATGACACGGACAGCTGACACAGATCAAAGTGTAACTATGTATGAAAATATCAGAAAATAAAAAAATATAAAACTAAAAAACAAAAACAAGAAAACCCAGGCCCAAACTCGGTTGATCAAATATAAGCTTAATCCTGAAAGGACATAATCCTTCCGTGAGCGTCCGATTTAAGGGTGTCTCTTCTGGGCTACAGGTAGTTAGCATCCAATTTGAGGCCGCCCGTTCTGCTATGTGGTTGCTTACCTATCCAAACAAAAATTAATTATTTTAAAAATATTATGAAACGATACAACAAACAAAGTTGTAGGATAACACAGTCTTCTAATATAAGTATCATATTCTCTAAATGAAATTAATTTATTTTCTGGCAAATCAAAATTGCTTGTAAGTTATTTCTACACTCTTTACATTTTACATTTTTTTTTATTTTCTTCAATATAAAACCATTACATAACTGCCAATTCCTGAAGCTTTGTTGAAAAATTACGAGTGCTAGTTTCACTTGTATTGTCAAACTGTAATAATTCAATATTTAAATTGGTCTGAAAGAACAGTATTTTAAACATTCCTTGAAACTGTGCAGGTGAAGGGTTTATATTTTGGGCACCAAAGCTCCTCAATTGACCACACGTATTTTCTATTGGATCCTGGTTCAATCTTCTGGGTAGTAATTATGAAAACCCTTCTGATTTTAAAATGTGCCAAATGGATTTTATTTTACGTATTGTAATCGACCAATGTTTCAAGCTCGGAAGTATAGCCTGGTCCCGTACAGATCTTTTTTGGAACTGCATAGATGCAAGAAGTAGCAAAGCTTGTTTATTCCAAAAAGAAAGATGCTCTGATGTGTCTGTTAAACCACATCGTAACATATTTCCTTCATCAGGATGCTTATTTGATCCATTTACGGAATCAACCAACTGATCAAAAAATACAGTATTCAGCAATATCCTCAACATTCTCTCGCAATTCTTCGTTGGGTATCTACAAACTGAATAATTTAAAAATTAGTTGCGGTTTTTCATATCCTAGATTCCAGCCAAAATGTGAGAAAACATTTTCACATTAGAAAACAATCTAAATCTTAATTGGTTCATGAAAAACATGTATACAAAGTTAATATTTGAAAAAATTACTTACCAATTTGGCTTACTAGATGAAGTGTTGTAGCTAATCTTTGGCTAAATATCTGAACTGCGGTTTTCACTTTCATCTTTTTAAGTTTTCTCTCATAGATGTGTTCATCGGTTAAATGTGGCAACACCTTCAAACCATCTACTGAGGTACTATCATTTTCAATATGTTTCCATTTTGCTGTCTCAGTAAAATTATCTTAGGTGAAACTTGTATCTTATTTCGAATACCTTTTATTAAATGTGGAGGGTAATAGATAGGATACATTTTCAAACCATCTAGTTCAAACGAGCCTGTTCTATACAAATCTTTATTGGCTATTGATAACACTTGAATTTTTTTGGTCGCAAATTATGGTAATTGGTTTCAATTCAATATTAATTAGCTTTTGGATAATTTCAACCAATAAGTGCTTTATTTGTATCGTTGTTGCACCACCATTGCTTGTAAAATGGAATGAAATGGGCACTTTCCATTGTTTTTTTATTCCTCCAACCATAAATAATAAGACATGATCTGCCAAACAACATTTCCTCATGTCATCACCCATATCTTCAAACCCATCCATGCAGCCATTTCGTTCATTTAAGTGGAGGCCAGGCATAATGGCCATTTCATCAAACAATGGCCACAAACCTTTTAGAAGACTTCATTGTTTGTGTGAATTTTTGCAGGGCTTCAAATACAACATTTTTTATTCCTGGTTTACCAACAATTTGTGTCAGTAGTCTATGTAGCGTAGATTTGCTAGGCAAAATAAATATTCTTGATAACACTGAATAAGACAAACCAACAATTTTAAATCAAGTGAAAAACGTCTCAGCTTTTTTGACTTTCTTGGAACTGACAACGAATAATCAAAGAGGCTAGACTATTTAATCCAGGTAAATTTTCTTCAAGGTTATGACTCTTTTGAAACTTCTCAGCTTCAAGCAGTCTACGCTTGAAAGATTTTTTCTGCTCTTCTCCATGTTGTATATTTTGCTCAATTTTTTGAGAGCAACATACATAGTTGTTTTCTTGGGAGTTAAGCTGTGTTTAGGAATCCCACTCTGTTTAAGCACTTGATATGGTGATAATGGATGATTATCTACAAAAAAGTATATCTTTAAATGTAATTGAAGATTACAGATCTATGTTTATATGGAGCGTGAGGCAAAATGACATATGTTTTGTTTTTGTCCTGAAAACATTGTTTAAACAGACATTAAATTCTTATTTTTAGTACCTCTGGTATCTTTACTGTGTTGGTCTTTGTTTGAAAATGTTTTAGCGTAAAATTAAAATTGAATCTTGAAAAAATGCACCTTAAACAAAGTCATTAAAATGTCATTTTGCCTACACCCTGGTGGGCAAAATAACATAGATAAGTAGGCAAAATGTAAACAAATTATCAGGTAACATCACTGACATCACAAAAAAACTAAATAACTAATTCTTTGGTTGAAATTAGGAATATCAAATTAACTTATTCTTAAATTAACGTAACAAAATACCTAATCCTAAAATCTAGGCAAAAAAAACTTGTACATATTTAATATAAAAATGGTTTGCTAACGTAAAACATAACATATTCGCCTAGGTCTCTAATCTTTGCATGCATCACAAATAAACTGTTTAATTTTTCTGGACACATCAACACAATCAGTGTGTGCCCAGAGCTGGCACATTTGGCATTTTATCCAT
>CAJUYG010005776.1:0-13244 GCA_910591675.1 Galerucella calmariensis
TTACGATTCTACTATAATTTATAACAAACAAATTAGTAGTGAAAGTACTTGGAAAAAAATTACTATACAGATAAAGCCAGTGTAGTGCGAATGCCAGACTTGAAAATAATTGATAATGCTTCTGCCACACCATTACGGGCAACCTTAGTAAGCGACCCCCTAACAGAACTACTGATAAGCAAAGCAATACAAAGACTTGGATAGTCTTGGTCTTGCTCAATTGGTCCTGGTCTTGCTCTTGCTCAAATCGTCTTAGTCTTGCTCTTCCTCAAATCAACTTGATCGTGTTCAAATCGTATTAGTCTTGCATACAAAGTATTGGTCTTGTTCATTTTACTTGTTACTTATTTTTTGGAACTTTAGTTCTTCACGTCAGGTTAGACGCAAAAGATCTCACCGTTACGTTACGTTATGTTACGTTGCTTCCTTATGTGCCTTGGCTTACGTGCGTGTGCTCTCTCCTGAGTCTCTCTCTCGTTTACGAAGCAGCGATTCATATGCTTCGGCCGGGAATCGAACCCGGGCCGCCCGCGTGGAAGGCGAGCATTCTACCACTGAACCACCGATGCTACACTACATTGAAATTCTATGCAAAGCTGGTATTCGCAGTGATGGTGATCTACTTGGATTTGTTCGGATACATTTTTACTATTATTTCCATAATTTTTTTTGCGCGATTGGTCTTTTTTGTTTATTCACCGCATCGGTTGTCAGGACGGTGCAGGGTTGTGTTTACTGGTTTCTAAGTTTAACACGTCGGTAAGTGATTTACTTACCGTTCAGACGTCGAAATAGTATATTAAGTATCAAGAACGGTAAGGGTTGTTTACCGGTCGACAGCAATGTTTGGAGGCTGAGCGTAGCGAAGCCTCCAATTTTGCTGGAGACAAAAACGTTCGAAATGCTTATACCATTTTTTGCGCGATCGTATTGAAATATTCGAATTTCGAATAAAATAATTCAAATTTCTTCGAAGTGAACGAAATGTCAAAATTGACATTTATACTTCTCGATCAGTTTAAAATATAATTTACATTTTGGTGAAATTGTTTTCATGCTATTTATTACTTTTTATATTGTTCTGTTCGATTCTGTTCATTAAAAAATATCAATCTTCTTATTTTTTTTTGTTTCTTTTGTGTAATGAATGAAGTAATATATTATTTAGGACCACTTAAATGTATGTAGGGCTAAGACGTAGTTTACTTACCGACGTCTGAACGGTAAGTAAATCACTTACCGACGTGTTAGACTTAGAAACCAGTGAACACAACCTACCAACCTGACAACCAATGTTGTAAATCAACAAAAAAGATCGATCGCGCAAAAAGTAATAAATAGCATAAAAACAATTTCATCAAAATGCAAAATATATTTCAAACTGATCGAGAAGTATAAATGTCACTTTTGACATTTCGTTCATTTCGAAGAAATTTAAATTATTTTATTCGGAATTTATTTCAATACGATTGCGCAAAAAATGGTATAAGCATCTCGAACGTTAAGGGTAATTACAACGTTTGCATGTAGATTCCTCTCGTAAAATTGGACAAAATGATATGAGGATTGAGGGGTCTAGCACATTTACTTTTCGAAATACAGGGTTTTGAAATTTTGAAAACTTGAATGTTTTAAATCGATAACTTTAAAATTGATGGATACATTGATTTGAAATTTGGCAGGTTGTTTTTAAATGTAAAAGGGCATATTTTGATAGAAATAGTAGTTTGTGCAACTAGTGTGGATATGATGGCCATATTGCACGGGGACGAAGTTTGGGCACGACGCCGTAGGCGGAGTCGAACATCATATTCTTTCTACGACCCACTCAAGAAAAAATCTAGAAAATAAAAATTTCTATAAACTGTAATATAACGTCAAATTGAAAATTTAACAATTAAATTTTATGTTTCCACTAATTTTTTTGTGGTAAACGTACAGTTCTTATTTGTCCAATTTGTATAATGCTACGGTTTCCCTTCTTAAATATACGATGCTGATATAAGTAGATGTTGCCAGTCAGACTCCCTCATGAAGGGTACCGTACCATTATCTATAATAATGAATATTCTGGTAAATATTTCAAACGTCTACCTGTTGTCGTTATAAATAGCAAGCAGAATAATTATCAAAAAATACAATTAAGAATAAAAAAAGAATTCTTCACGAGGAATCGAACCCGGGTCTACCGCGTGAGAGTCTGGTTTGCTTACTACTCTCCACCAAGGAATATGCAAATTGTTTATCTACAACGTCAGATGTATTACATAATTTTTGCTTAAAAGAAACTAAAGTTCCTACCGTGTGTCCCGCGACACGTTCTACCTTTTTTTACTTTTAAAGATCATCATGGTTATAAATTACCCATCAATAATTTACAATCAATTACCAACTAGAAGATATTGTACCGAGAGACTACTGCATCCCAGGATGAGCAAAGCTAGGTCCAGACCAAGACTCGGATATTCCTGTAGGCCAAGCAACGGAGCATGCGAGTATAGTAATTTTTGACAAAATTCCCAGTAGAAAACGGATGATGCCATCATATAAAGGACATTGCGTAGTATCATTTTGATATGTTTTGAACACGAAAATGTTGTTCAGTCATTTGTTATAAACAATAGAGAGATCGGGCAAACACGAATAGCGCGATACACTAATTTCGTTCTGCGCTATTTTCGAGAAATATGACGTAAATACGTAAATATGACTTTAAAAGAGAGTTCGGGCAGAGCAAATGTTTACGTCTTGCGATAAGTCAGCGTAATTTTTATTCGGGTATTTCCGTTTTGACATTGACACTTTACACTTTATATTTTGTATATTTTTTTGATCGGTTTAGTTAGGTTAATTTTGCAATATGGAACAAGAGTTGCAGTTTGCAATTTTAGCTGGGCCGGATGATAGTGGTATAGAATTTATCATAATAAATAATCTTTTGGCTAATGGTGAAGAGCAATATCATATAAATTTAAATTTTTTGGAAGAAATGGAAGACGAGGAAGTACGAAATTAATTTCGTTTCCAAAACTCCCCTGAGCAATCATAAATCGTCGTCGTAATTGGATCTCGTTTTTTTTTTCTCCATTGTTCCCTACAAAAAATTCAGTAATATGTTTATTACTTTCATTGCAGGTTTTTACGAAACCCAAATTTCGTTCGACACATACTTGACAAAATGGTGTAACACGTGTTTAGATTTCGAATACATTCGGCTTCCCCAATTTTCCGTAAATACTTCCGTTGAACCCTCGGTTGAACCACACCGTAAACTTACGGAATTATCGTTTTGCGTAAACGTTATTTGCTTAATTCGGTAAATATTTTGACCTGCGCATGCGTAGATGTCAAATAGCACATAACGTAATTAGCGTATCACGCTATTCATGTTTGCCCGATCTCACTATTTAAAACGAAACAAACCTTATTTCTTTCATGTAGCGTATAACATACTGAAGCAATTTGAATGGTATGTATTGATAAATTGTAGATAATTGAAATACTAACAAAATGTGTGGTCGAGCAAGTCAATCGGATAGTTAGGAACCGTGAAAATCAGAAAAAACAGAAAATTGGTCATTTTTTTTAATTGTGATGATCTGAAAGCAGGTGAATCCAATTTAAGGTGAAGAACCTGTAATTAAATTATTTTAACATGTAATAAATCAGTTCACCCTGAATAGGAATAATTTTGAAAGAAATCAAATTAAATTTAAAAAATAGAACAATTTAAAACAAATAAATAATAAACATAGAATATCTTTATAAACCTTAAATAAATAATCTTATAATTGATACATGTTAAGTAAAATGTAATAGATAGTGTAGTTAAATTAGATTTATGGAACTCATCTCAAAATTCAGTGAAGTGACAGTGATTAATCGCGAAATGAATCAACCGATTAAAAGAAAGTGTAGCTGATAAGGAACATTGATATAATGAACATGTGAAAGGACCTTTATATCCATAGAAGTCAAATGAAAATGACACTAAGAATATTAGATCACAGGGAGTCGCCTGTGAGAGAATAAACAAGAAAAAAATTGAAGGTTGTTGATTTTGGAACAAGAAGGTGGAAGGTGCAAAAATTAGAAAAGAAGAATCAAAAATTGAAAAATATAAAGTAAAGTGCCTCAAAATCATACCCAACTAATAGAAAAACAAAAAGTACTAACCGTGTAAGAGATTTCATCCTTTAATTATCTTCTAGAAAGCGGCAAGCTTTGTTTGACCTATATTTAACCTTGACTGGAGATTGACATTTTAACCTAAATTTTCCCGCGCTGTCATTCTGTCGAAAAACATATGTTTTTGACGCCAAGTGTGATTGCATTGTAAATAACTTATGAGTTTATTGTGGTTGAGCAAGCTTTTTTATTTTTTCGAACAGGATAATCTGTTATATATTTTTCTGATATTATTTTGAAGAGATGTTTCTCATTGTCCTCAATTTTTGATTATTTATCTGCTTCTTCAAACAGCAGATGCATTGTAGAAGGTGAAGCTGTTTTGGCAGCGAACCATGTTATTATGTGTGGTCCATAGAGATATAAATAAGGGAAGAGACGAAGTCACGTGATCTAAAGCGTACTCGTTCAGCCATTTTCGTGCCACGCTAATGTCAAAGTTATTTTAAGTGTCATTGGTGTTGTGAATTACATTTTTAAAGATACTTTTGTTTTAATTGATTGCCTAAAATGGTTTCTTGTGCTGTTAGAAGTTGAACCAGTCGAGACAGGGGTGGATATTAAGAAATCTTCGGGAATAACGTACCACAGGTAAGATAAATAATATGCAGGGGTGTATTACAAATATTAAAAAGGATTCACTGCATTACATCGATTATCAATATTAAAAATTCATATATCGAAAAATATCAAATCCGGTTCTGTGCAGAAATACGTTGCGTACCATACTTAGCCACGCCCACTGATTCCACATGTACATATGGAACCTAACACTGGATGTCGTCTCCTTCCTTATTACTATCTCTATGGTGTGGTCAGAGAAAAAGTGGGCAAAAAATGGATGATCAGATCCTACTGTTTACAAACTAGTGCAGTGAAAAGTGATCCCCATGAAATCAATGCAAAAGAATTGACATAGTACTCCGAGACTTTATAGTGAGCACTTGATGTCCACCATCTTTTTACCTCTCTCCTAAAATGCATTTTGTTATTTATTTTCCTAATGTTTAATGGCAAATGATTAAATAATCTTTTACTATCATATATAATAGATTTTTTTGTTAGAGAGGAGGTGGGAATAGGTAAGGAGACTGTATGAGAAGCACGACTATTGTAAGCACGAGCTGAACAGATTTCCAATATCTGTTTATAAACCACTTGTATTTATTATTCATCATGATTTACCATGAATACTATAAATATATTAATTGATAAATTAATTTTTATCTTTGAAATATTTAAGGATATATAAACTATTGGTTAGCAACAACAATTTTTCAGAAGAATTATTTCAAGATGCATCAAGTCAGGAAAATAGTTATTATTTCTCAAAAATAATGTGACATTTCCTGTATACAATAAAAATACCTATGAAATTTCTGTGTATTATTTAATTTATAAATATTTGCAACAATTTTTCTTCATAGCATAATCATTAGTGGAAAAACAAATCTTCTCTCAAAATAGGACTACCCAAATTAACAATACCACAAATAATTGTGAATATATCATCAACAATTGGTACCAAATGCAAAGAAAAAGTATTCATGAAAATTCTGAAAACCTTTATCCTCGCATTCAACAAATGGTAACTCCTGTTGTTGAAGCTCCGGTAGTGCTTTAGCTCCATCAAAGTCACTAAATGAGTTCGATATCATGTCATCCTTGGAGGTGGAAGGGAGTTGATTAACCTAAAATTTGAAATGACCAATAGTTAGTAAGTATAGTTATTTAGTTTTAAAAATAACCAGCAAGAGAACTTGCCTGTCCTCTTTCAGTAAGTTTTTCATATCTTCTCTTTTTCTCTTCTATCTTCAGACTTTTTGATTTTGTTATAACACTGGACACAGGTAAGTTGTTACTTGGTACAGCAGTCTTTTTCAGTTACCGTTTCTGATAGCCCCCTGAAAAATTGTTAGATAATTATTTTAACCACATTTAATATAAAAAGCAAAATACTTACAATTACTAGGAGTTATGAAATCGTCCTCGACAAAATGTCTAGAGCAAACTCTCATATTTTTGGTAACTCTCTTTCCTATTTTCAATTTGATCTCCCACAGTTTCTTTCTATCAACCATAGTCATCATTCCGGATTCTCCAATACTCTCGACTCTCTGACCCTCATTTGGAAAATGAAGAAAGGTCAAATCGGGGTTTTTTTATACCCAGAGTTACATCCAGGTACACAACAATTTGCTCTGGTGGTCATTTTCACTTTTAACAAACTATTTATCACTATCAAACAACTATAATCCTCACACAAATGCACACTTGGATGTAAATAAATACAAAGATTACAAAGCAATCACACTTGCTGGTCACGTGACATTGATGCGAGTTTATTCCGCCAGATAGCGTATCGCTTAGCATTAAAAGTGAATAGTATCCCAGGAATTTCGAAGGATATTGTATGCAGTTTGTTCCTGAGAAAGTTCAGTTTACTTTCTATAATAGTGTGTATGAAATCAGCAATCAATTCCGATTAATTTATATCCCACGTAGCAGAGAAGAGGATTTATTAGACTCAAGTTCCTGTAAATAGATAACCTATAAATTTATTCATCGTAAAAAAATTCATTTCGCAATTGCATATAAGTTAGTTAAGATTCTTAATATTAGTAGTTATAAATAAAAAGGAAGCTTACCTTAATAATTCAGATAATCCAAAGCAATTAAACAATTCTTTTCCACGTGATGCCATTCTAAAATAACACATGATAAAGTCTGTGCGCATGTTCAAAGTATCAAGTTTCAAATTATTTTATTGGAATTACGAGGGGAACACGACGTGTGAATTTTAATATAATAATAAAGGGTAGGTATTGATAAAATCATTAAATAATAAAAGGATAAGGAAACGGAATATTTATTTGCTGAGGATAATTAGAGAAAACAGAGTTTTAAAAAAATAAAAAAAAAGGTTTATAAAGTAGGGAAATAATTCCTTAAAGTTTGTTCTTAAACTTATTAAAATACATAAAAATTATATATTAAACGTTTTTCAAAAACTATTAAATCATTTCATCAGATTCTAATTGAGGGAACCGCAACTTGGGAGAAAGAGTCAAAATTGTTTTTTTTTAATAGCTAGCCGAATTCTTCAAACAAGAACTTAAAGTAACTATACCAATTTTTTTAAAAATAAAGGCGCCCAAAATAAATAACAATAAAATATAACATAAAAATAAAAATCTAAAAATAAGAACTACATCACACAAATTGAAATTGAAATAGTACAATAACTTTGTCATTTTTTATTTGTAACAGCTGAAACTTGGTACAAAGGAAGTTCTTCTTACGCCCTCCATATACGCGAAGAGCAAACGCCAAGCGACGGTTAGTTTTATCACAATTTAAATTTTTTCATAGGATTATTTTTTTCACTCGTCAAAATCTGACATTTTGGTGGTTTTAACCAATAGCAATACATTATTCTAGCCAATCATTCGGTATTATACTGATAATTCTGCTTCCTCATCGATAATACCTTCTTTTAAGACCGACCAGAAAATATACACTTTCTGGACCATTTTTCGTCCAGAAAATAACGTTTTGCCGATCTAGACCGGAAAATGGACGCTAGGGACAGGAAAAAGCTTTTCCCTACGACCATATAGGAAATTAACTTATATCGCATTCTCTACTCTGGCGGAAAGTTTCTCATATCATCATAGTGACGCGAACCGTGCGCTATGATAATGATATCACCCGTTGCAAAGTAAATTTCACTCATTTCATTTCCGCACTTACCGATGTTGCTTGCGCCTCGAGAGACAATACTTCCCACTCGTGTGAAAAAAGTCACTTTCCGCCTTCGTTACGTAATATACTATTGCCGGTCTCTGACGTCCATTTTGTTTTCATTTTTCCAATCGCTCTTTTATAATACAATCTACCTTGATTTCGTTACTATGGTAACAACGTTTCGATATGTCGAGTGACGACAGTTCGTTGATTTTTAATTTGTCGATTATGTCAAACTTATTATTTCATCTGGTTTTAGTTTTGTTAATCACTTTGTTATAAAAAGTGAAATGAAGAATTTAATGTATATCGAAATGTCCGTCTTGAAAAAAATATTGTATGTCATGCACCCGAAAATAAGTGTTTTTCAGGTCTCACCAAGCTTCCAGGAATCTGCTTGTCTCGACCGAATTACTATGTTTACATTGAAACGTCAAAATTTTACTTTGAATTTGTCATTATTGACAACTAAAAGTGCTTCGAAGTTTAATGAAAATGAACACAAACCGATTCAGTGCCATCACCCAAGAGAATATTGAACATTCAGGTATTACAAAATTTTTAATTGTTGAAAAAAATAATCTTCCCAAATACAACTCGCAAATTTTATAACATAATTTTTTATTTTAATCACTCAAACTTGTTTATTTGAGGCAAAAACCCGAAAGGGTCCGGTAAGGTTCGCGACCCTCGGAATTTTGCAACGATTTTTTTTTTAATAGAAAGTCCTATTGCTATAGAACGTTTTAATTAAAACAAATTCTTGGATTATTCACTTTTGAAAGATAAAATCGCAATTGAAAGTACCAAAAATCCGCCATTTTTTTTAAATATTTGACAATTTTTGACAATTCTGTCTTAATATCGCATGGTCACAAATTTAAGAAAGAGCTCGTTACGGCTTGGTACGTATATTCCATGACGTTAGAGTAAATACAAAGAATTATGTATATTTTTGTGATTTTTAGTTGAAAATTAACGTCAAATGTCCCGATAAGTTGGTATATGAATATTCGTAATATCACGAACATTTTGCTGATTATAAAAAAGAAGGGTTTTTAAAATAATCGCAAGACCACAGCTCCAGTGGATTGTTCTATTCAATTTTAGCCATATGTTATATTTATATTGCTATTATTTCACATTCGACAAATGTTTACTTGAATAAATGGGAAAATATAGTTTTCATAAAAGGATCGAAAAACCTCTCATTCATGTGGAATACAAATTATCAGCCACTTTTTCGAGAAGGGGAAGGGAATAAACATGTTTGTATATAGATAGACATGAATATGAAATGATTTTTTATTCCATATGATGTTTTCCAAAAAGGGGAAGGGAAGTCAGTATGCTTATCAATTAATTTTCTAATTCAAAGATCTAGATTGACTGATCGCTATCGACGTTTCGCAATTCGCGCGCGCGAATTGCGAAACGTCGACCCGGCGCGCTTTCATGTGGAATACATAGATGGACATGAATATAAAATGATTTTTATTTCATATGATGTTTTCCAAAAGGGGAAAGGGAAGTCAGTATATATGCTAATGAATGAATTCTATAATTCAAAGATCTGGATTGATTGAATGATACCGCGAGCGAAGCGAGCGCGCCGGGTCGACGTTTCGCAATTCGCGCGCGCGAAACGTCCCGGCGCGCATTCATGTGGAATACAAATTATTAGACACTTCTTCGAGAAGGGGAAGGGAATACATCTCTTCACCTCAAATTGCCTGACTTCATGGGATTTCTACTAGAGCAAAAAAAATATCATAATTCAACACATGCCGCTTCCCGACCAACTGACACAGATCAAAGTGTAACTAAAATGTCATTAAATACGGAGCAAAAGAATGAGAAAAAAAAATGTTAATCTAACTATTATATAAATATTCATGATTATAAATGCAAATAATTTTATATTGTGATATATTCATGTAATCTATAACAATGTATTCAGCTGAAAGAAAAATAAGACCATTTGACAACGCCGTTATGAAGTGTCACCTGATCCTAATTTGTGAACCTACGATATTTACACATAAGCTCTGACATGAGATTTTAGTGTACAATTTTATAAGCTCAAGTGTCAAACGAAAATATTTATTCTTACGAATATTTCTAAAAATTGGCAAAATTTAAGTATTTTCTTCCGGTTTTTTGTGTGAAACAGACTGAGATTTAGTTCAAGATAATAACCTTTACTGTTTATAGTGAAAATATTTATCGTGAAATAGCATGAATTAGTGTTGAAAAAGTACAATTTTTTGAACTAAAATTGTGATTTTTGAAGTAACTACTGGATGATCCAGCGAAATTTTTGTTCTAATCTGCCTTATTAAAGGTAAGCTTTCAAACAAATCTAAAATTAACATAAAATTCCGAGGGTCGCGAAGTCTACCGGAACCCAAAAACATTCAATCAAACCGAATTTAGATAAAATCCCTCGTCCTAACTTTCCAACTGCACAGCACTTCAGAATCCTAGAGCACAGCACCTAGGAGATTACTGGATATAAGAGGAACATTTGCCTAATTTGAAGCTTGCAGACATCCTAAAATTCCTCCGGGAAATAGGACTAAAGGAACTACTAGTTTCTGAGACTCTCCTCAGAAACTGAGTAGAAGTAAGGGGGCACAATAGATCTTGCAGGTCTCAGTGAATGTCACCCCAAAACACACACATACATACATACATCACTCAAATTTGTTTATTTGAGGCAAAAACATTCAAACAAACCGAATTTAGATAAAATCCCGAACAAATCTCCTCCAAATCATCAATTGTGTATTAAAAGATGAGAATTTAATATTTAAAATACAATCTGTCCTAGTTTATATGTATATATTTATTGTTCCATTTCGATTTTAATGAATTGAAATAATTTGTTCAAATTAACCATTTCCATGAAACGTGTTTGTGTAATACCAGAGATTAATCAGAAGGGTTGTCGGACAATGGAAAGGATAAACTTAGTTCAATGTCAGGAACTCGTTAGCGTCACTTAATATCTCCCAACTTTGATAAACTTGTGTCTTACTTTTAAACATACATATACACAGCTTGTTCAATTGAAACCCATCTTTGGTCAGGTTAGCCTTGGAAACAATTGTAATCATTCAACTGACGTTTTCCAACATTAGTAGTGTATGCAAACGTCACACTGATCTGTTTATTTCGTTTATATTTGACAGCGATTTTAAGTATTGTGACTTCGAAATGGCGTTTGTTGTTAACAATCCGTCCAAATGTGATAATGCTCGGCCTCATGTTGCCAACGTAGTGAAAGAAAATCTGCAACGAAAGAAATGGAGGATATTAGTTTTCAGTCGGACGCAGAAGTACAAAACGCTGTGAAAAAATTCTTCCAGCAGCAGCCACAAGAATTATATAAGCAGGGTATACTTCGGTTGGTGAAGCAGTGGGATATGTGCCTCAATTGAAGTGGTAGTTATTTGTAACTGTACTTGTCAATAAATTTTTCCTGGACCAAAGATGGGTTTCAATTGAACAAGCCTCGTATTTTGTCGACTGTACGGTGAAGAAATGCTCAGATAGTTTCTATTGGAGTGTGGGACTCCCCACATTGTAGAAGTCTAATATCAACTCTATTCACACGTCTGCTGTCGACAGTTTCTCTATAAAATTATATCCTTTAAACGGATAGTGATGTCAGGAATAAATGAAGAGTTGTCGACAGTATGCGGAAAGAGACTTTCAACTGTCGACTGTAATAATGGTGATTTACGGTAGAATTCTATAGTGTGCAAATTCGAATCGGATAATTACTTACTATTTCAAGCATTATTTACCGCCCGAACAATGAGAAGGAATCACGAGATGAGAATTATTTTTATCCTACACTATGAGAAAGTCGAATTTTACCTGCCTTACGGTGCGGAGAAAGTTACGTTTTCTACGGGAAGCCGAGAAAATAAATTTTTTCCGCAAACGTCAAGAAAAGTAGACATTATTAACGTGAATTCATGATGTTAAAGTATGATTTCACAGACGCCACTTTTTTGTACGGCCGTGAGCGGACAAAAAAGTACTTTTCGTGCAACCGGACGCAAAACAAGCATTTTGCAGCCGCAACAGAGGCCGCAAAATCATAATTTGCGGCCGTTACCCAGAGTACAACAGTGGGATGGCCGAGCGGTCTAGGCATCCGTGGGCTCGATTTTTGACAAGCAGTAGGGTGGTTCGAGTCCGGGCTCGGTATTTTTTTTTTAATTTTAAATGAAATAAATAGATTATATTATATTATTATATGGACAAATCAACTTAGGAAATAAGCATTTCACATATACATATTAATTTGCGAAGTAAAAAGACTAGCATTTCAACATTCAATTTGACAGCTTTTTTATCCGCACACGTACGGATAAGATTTTTTTCCGTACGCGTATGAATAAAGGTCACTTTCCATAGAACTAGTCAGTGCGATATATGTCACTTTCCTATGTGGTCGTAGGAAAAAATTTTTACGGCCGTTCCCATAGTGACTGCCGGCAAACTGAACGCCACTACAGCATTTGACATTTCTGAAATATGACAATAACAATGTATTTCGAACCAAAAACTAACTGTCTTTTCTAAAGAGACATAATGTTTATTGAAATTATGTAATTTTCACGGTTGCACGAAAAATATTGTGTATACTATGGCCGCGAAATGTTTTCGCGACCTCGAGATTATCTTGCCTCGGACGGAGCGGCCTCGGCGATAATCTCTCTCTCGGAACGCGAAAAAGCATTTTGCGGCCTTAGTATACAAATAACTATTTTTGTACGCTGACGGCCGTACAAAAAAGTAGAATTTTTAACAGGGAAAATAATTATTAGTTGAAATTTTAAATGTTTTCATCATTGCACCATGTGAGAAATCTTTCATAAGCATGATTATAAACTCTACTTGACTTGTTGGAATTAAATCATTCGTAGCTGCCTTAGCAATGTCAACAACGTCGGGCGGTGTACAGTTGGGTTCTGAATCCGACATAATATAATCTTAAAGGAAATTTCAGTACACTTTACTACAACAAACGAAATTTTGATGCTCAAGTACTTACCAAAAATGCACAGTCCAATTGTTGCTTTAAATCACTTACAATATTTCTGACATTATAAAATATTATTGAACTGTCAAATTTGTTTTTGACTTGGCAATCACAAAACCAGTAACCACGGAAATGTAGTGCGCAGTTTTATAATTATTATTCTCTGAATTTATCAAATTCGTTGCAATCGTTTTGAATTTTTATTTAAATATTAATTAGTTCTATAGTCTGGATGCCGTTTGCGGAAAAA
>CAJUYG010005778.1:0-13241 GCA_910591675.1 Galerucella calmariensis
GTTATTAAAGGTGGATACTTTTATCTGAAAAGCACTGTATATTAAATACTGTAACTTTGATAAAACTGGAGTAATTTTAATGGGGTTTGCGTAGAAATGTTGAGGAAACTTCTAAGATCAAGAATATACAATTTCAAATTTAATTAATTTACGTACATTTTTGGATTTAATGATTTTTTGTATTATATGCGAAAATAGCAATTTTTATAGATTCTGGCAGGAATCAGCCGTATTGCTAATTACTTGTACTTTTGGTCTAAAATTTCTATGGAAAGTGGGCTTGAAAACCAACAACCCTGTATTTGAAAAAACAAAAAAATCTGACAAAATTGTCTGGGTAAGGCAGTTGGCGAAAGCATGCACCTAAAAGACGGTGCTGAGTTGTCAATTGCAATACAAAAAGAGTAGAATGAGATGGAAAAGACAGCGATACCGTTGACAGCTCATCAATTTAGATGCTATATTGATTGGAAGTAATCAGATCGGGGGTGAAGGGGGGCCGAGGGGTCCAGCGCCCCGTGTGGTGCCTCTTGGGAGTGCCATAGAGAGATATTGTTCGTTATTTTATTAGAAAGGTAGAACATTGTAAGTATTTGTCTCTTTGAAACAATGAATGAATTTTGAAATTGAAAAAATACGTATTGTATTTGTTTATTCATTCTACACAGACACATTTTTCATATATTTTACGAAGACATGAATGATTTGCATTAGATTCGTTTGACTTGTTGGAGGAATACCTTGTATCTCTATCCTTTTTCTTTTTTCTCTTTATCTACATGTCTCCTTTTAGGAAATTGAATCATCATTTCCCTGATTGTGTCTTATTTCATTGTCTTTCTATTCTTTATTCTTTGTCTTTTCACTCTTTGAGTATGTGCCCGTTTCCCTTTGGCGAATTATCTCTCAGTTTACTTTCTTGTTGCTTATGATCCCTGAATCATTAGCTCGTTGATTGTTTCTATTTTCATTGTCTCTCTCTAGCCTTAGTCTCTATGTTTGTTTGCCTCTCTCCCTTTTTCTGTCTGTATCTTTTTTATTCTATGTTTTTTGTCTCTCTTCTGTTCTTTATTTCTTTGACCCTCTTTCTGTATTTTTCTTTGTCTTTCTGTCACTTTGTATCTCCATATACTTTGTCTCGTTCCCATATGTGCATTTATTTTCTTCTCTTTACCAATTTATATCTCAGATTTCTCATTTTGTTTTGTTAGTTGTTTCCTCCCTTGCTTCTATCCATTTCTATCCATCCTTCTTCTCTTTGCTTCCTTCTCCTTCTGTATCTTCACCTCTTTGCTTGTCTCTTCAATTGCCCCTCTGTATCTTTACCTCTTTGCTTCCTTCTTCAATTGTCCCTCTGTGCTTCTTTATATCATTGCCTGTTTGTCTATTTTTTTATGTTACTGTTACTTTCTCTCTCTATACTTTGTATTTTTACGAACAGTGGCAATTATTCCACCAGTAAATATTAAACGACTGGGTCGAAATTAACTAATTGGTCGGCTTTGAAAGAACGGAAACAAAATGGGTGCGGCGACGGGCCGTTGCTTGGTTGTCAGTAAACGTAAAATAATGTAATTGCGTCAAAATACTTATATTTACGACGTGGATCTGTTACAATGTTGATACTATTCCATTAAGTACGAGTAATGGCTGTTTACAGAGTGTAAAAAACAGGTTTTAACAAAAAAAAGTCTTATCCAATAAACAGCCTGGAAATATTCATGATAAATAACGCAAACTCATTGAAACTTGTTCTAGAATGTTTTTCAGCAAACAGCAGTATGCGTAAACCTGTTGTTCCGAAGGACCAAGGAACAGCAACTCATAAAAATTTATTAGTTGAAGTTTCCAAGTATTTTTCAATGAACAGTAATTCATAGGAACCTTCTACTGAAGATTTGAAAGATGTGTCTTGCTAAATAAATAGCAACGCGTGAAAAGATGTTATGAAGGTTTTAAACATTATTTAATAAATAGCAATTTGTGAAAACTTGCAGCTTTTAACTTTCCTAGCATCATTGAATAAAAAGCAAATCATGTAAACGTTTTGCTGATCGCTGTCGAAGTTTTCAAGCTCGTAGAAGCTCGTTACTGAACATTTCAAGAATGCAAGTCTTGCTAAATAAATAGCAACACGTGAAAAAACATTATGGAGGTTTTAAACATTATTCAATAAACAGCAATCTGTAAAAACTTGTAGCTTTTAACTTTCCTAGCATCATTGAATAAATAGCAACTCATGTAAACGTTTTACTGATCACTGTCGAAGTTTCAAGCATTTTCAATGAATAGTAGCTCGTAGAAACTCGTTACTGAAGATTTGAAAGATGCAAGACTTGTTAAATAAATGGCAGCACGTGAAAAACTGTTTTGAAGGTTTTAAACATTATTCAATAAATAGCAATTTGTAAAAACTTGTAGCTTTTAACTTTCCTAGCATCATTGAATAAAAAGCAACTCATGTAAACGTTTTGCTGATCTTTGTCGAAGTTTTCAAGCTCGTAGAAGCTCGTTACTGAACATTTGAAGAATGTGCAAGTCTTGCTAAATAAATAGCAACACGTGAAAAGCATTATGGAGGTTTTAAACATTATTCAATAAACAGCAATCTGTAAAAACTTGTAGCTTTTAACTTTCCTAGCATCATTGAATAAATAGTAACTCATATAAACGTATTACTGATCGCTGCTGAAGTTTTCAAGCTTTTTCTAATGAATGGTAGCTCGTAGAAGCTCGTTACTGAAGATTTGAAGAATGCAAGTCTTGCTAAATAAATAGCAGCACGTGAAAAACCATTATGGAGGTTTTAAACATTATTCAATAAACAGCAATCTGTAAAAACTTGTAGCTTTTAACTTTCCTAGCAACAATCAATAAATAGCAACTCATATAAACGTATTACTGATGGCTGTCGAAGTTTTCGAGCATTTTCCAATGAATAGTAGCTCGTAGAAGCTCGTTACTGAATATTTGAAAGATGCAAGACTTGCTAAATAAATAGCAACGCTGTGAAAAACTGTTTTAAATGTTTTAAACATTATTCAATAAATAGCAATTTGTAAAAACTTGTAGCTTTTAAACTTCCTAGCATCATTCAATAAATAGCAACTCATATAAACGTTTTACTGGTAGAGGTCGAAGATTTGAAGCATTTTCCAATGAATAGTAGCTCGTAGAAGCTCGTTACTGAAGATTTGAAAGATGCAAGACTTTCTAAATAAATAGCAACACATGAAAAACAATTATGGAGGTTTTAAACATTATTCAATAAACAGTAATTTGTAAAATGATTTGTAAAAACTTGTAGCTTTTTACATTCCTAGCATCATTGGATAAATAGCAGCTCATATGAACGTTTTACTGGTCGCTGTCGAAGGCTTCAAGCATTTTTCAATGAATAGTAGCTCGTAGAAGCTCGTTACTGAAGATTTGACGGACGCAAGTCTAAATAAATAGCAACGCAATAAACTGCAATTTGTAAAGTAGCAGTAGCTCGTAGAAACATGTGATTATTGAACGTTCTAAGTCTTATTTTTGAAGCTGAAACTCCTAAAATATATTGGAAAGTTTTTGAAGTGAAGTTATTGAAGGAATATTAAAAAAAAATGTGTCTCTATAATTCAGAACGTATTAGTAGACACCTTAAAATTAATTAGAGAAGGATGAGTTCTCTCGGCAAAATACAATCACCTAACCACGCGCGCCCTCTACTGTCAATTTAAACAATCAATTAATTAAGCGTTCAAAGGAGAGTTTATGGTGTGGCCGTACCTTCGATTAAATGTCGCTAATAAAATATAATTAAGACGATTAAACTGTAACGAGTTCGATCATCTGACGTCGTTACAAGTTATTTTTGTTCTAACGCAAGGGAGTGTTTCATCTTTTTCTTTCGAGCCCAATACGAAGATGAGTCACATCGGAAAATTGTTACCGATACAGTAAAATAGAACTTACTGTTAGATACAGTGTAATTCTGATACATGTCGAATAAAAAATCATTCCAAATTTAAATACCTTGAATTTGATTTAATAAGGAAATAGAAGACTCAAAGGCAGCAAATATTACTCAAAAAGCAGACAGGGAAACATTTAGGCATAAGATTGACACCTGTACGTCAAGGAGGTGACTTTAATGATCATGGTCCCTACAGATACAGACACCAAGATCTTTCTATTCACATTAAATCGACTACAAACTTTTTTTTCGCAATCGTTAAAAAATCTCTGGGATTACATATTCCGACTTTTCCTAGCAGCTTCCCAAAGATTTTCTACCGTATTTACATGCACTCGGCTCCCCTACAACATATTTTCTCTATCTTTGCCCTAGTTTCCACGGGTTTCAATCCCAATCCGCCGCAGAATCTCTTCGAATAGAGATGGACGTCAACTACAATAATAAAAATGATTATATTTAATAAAATGTAGGAAATAACGTCAAAATAATAAACCTGGGTATACACGGGAGTACCCAGGATCAGAACTAAGGGGCAGAGGGTGAACCATGGTCGTTCAGGCTGTAACAGGGAAAAATATTAGCCTCCCCCAAAAGTACAGCCACTTCAATAACCTAAAATGTGTCTTCTGTCATTATTAACATTGTAATATTATATAAAAATACCCATTACAACATTTAACAAATTTCTTACCTATTTGTAAAGAACAAAACGTCGTCCATCTCTATTCCAAGCATCTATCGGCGCCGAATGCGTCTCTGCATGGCGTCAGTCATCGTCTCGACGCCATTAATTCAGCAAACACAGCCTAATGACAGAATCAACAGTGTGCTTGTTGGCGACGATGTCGTTCGTCGGCCGCCCGGCTGCCCGAACGTCCTTTTTGGCTATCCTTTTTAATGGACATCGTTGAAAAGGTTTCAGAGACATCGATTCAATATCCCAGGCATATACGATGATGACTGATGATGAAATACACACCACGGATGTGTTTTAAAAAAGTTTACGTTTGAAGGAAGATAAAAATATTTACAGAAAGATAGAGAAGGGCCATTTTAGTTTGCAATTTGAAGGGATAATATCACCTCATCAGCTTCGAGGTAGATATCATCCGTCCAGAAGCTCTAAGAGCATAATTATGTACTGCAGAAATCATTAATATCGCACAAATACGCCAATCTCAGTAAAGAAAACGTTAAATATATATACGATAATAGTGACATCTCCACAACTAAATTTCTATTTGACAAAAAAACCTGATAGTCCAGCAAATGAAGGCGAAAAATACCGTCAACATGGGCATCTGGTCCAGCAAGAAAAATTTTTTTTAATTTGCAGGTGATAGTGGTACATTTAACCCCCAAAATGTCAGGTTCCTGAAATTTGTGGGAGGGTCGGAAAATGGCTCTAGAGATCCCGAAAATCCGTTTTCCGCCGATATCTCCCGAACTACGATTCCTAGAGAATTTTTGTTCAGCCAAAAAATGAAGAGCAGTTCATTACCTACAAAAGTTGTCCCCGCAATTTTTTTCGTTACACCAATATTTTTTGCAAAAATGGTGGTTAAAAAGTTCGCAGCTTTCTGAAACTTAAAAACTGACGTTTCTAGTCCTCGGGTAACCGTTGTAACGTCTTCAGTCAGAGCTTGATCACAAATAAAACACACGGGCTTACTAGAATCCTCTGCGAATTTCATTTTTCTACAGGAATTAACAATATTTATCAAATCATTAGATGTTATTTCACCCACAACAATATTAATGATCTTAATTAAAAAAATGAAACCTCACCGTGTGCTCCAAAAAAAAAGAAGCTCAAGAATTTTCAATATTTCCCTGTATTTTTTATCAATAAAAATTTCAAAATTTATTATTTAATAATAACAATAAAATTAATAATGACTTGAATTTCACTTTTTACACTGGAATACTACTAATTTATTCTTTAAAAATCACGAAAGAGATAGTGTTTACATGTAAAATTGTCAGATGTTGACAAACAATGCAGCAGAAAGCATCCATGTGTACACGCACTAATGCAGACGCCGTCAACCACACTATAGATGGGTTTTAGAGACAAATTTCTTTTTAATGCATCAAATAAAATACTTGATACACATATCAAAGGAAAGTTCAGAATGTGACCTTTCATCGGGTATTATGCTTGACCGGGAAGAATTTTACTGTAAAGAGAAAAAACTGCTCTAAAAAACTCAGAAGAATAGCTGTCTTCTCTCAGGAAACTGGAAATTTCCCCGATTTTACTGAAAACCAAGGGGTCTGGGCCAAAAAAAATTATACCATCGGCAAGAGGATATTCTAGCATTTCTCCCAATATCAATTATAAGCGGATTTGACAGTTAATCATCGAGAAATTCCCGATAAACCAGAGCGCTCGGGAAAACTCCAGAAATCCACAAAAATCGCCTCTTGGAAAACTCATTATTCAAAAAAATACGCGCGAATTATTGGTAGCATTGTTTAGGAATAAATAAAGTACCCCCCAAAGAACCATTATCCAAAAGGATTGGCTGAAATAACTCTTAATAGAAATAATATGAATAAATCTATGGAAACATTAAAAAATCTAGCAAAGACGAATTTTGGCCTGGTTTTCCAATGACCCAGGAGCACAAATTGAGTGGATAAAAATACGCCTTAGTAGCCACAGATCCCTTCTTTCACCCGCACTTTGATTCATTAAAAAATATTGATTTTCACGGGAGCTATTAAAAAATTAGTAATTTACTTGGGGACGTCAAGCCCTCAGAGCGTGCTCTCTATAAGCCGGCCTGGAGCTCAATTTTGGGTCGGAGTTCGGGCCATTTATCTCGAAAACTATCTAATTTTTCGGAAAAATGCTAGGAATCATTTTTGTGGGTAAGAAACTGCTCTTTATTTTTCGTCTGAACAAAAATTCTCCAGTGATCAAATATCGGCAGATATCGCGGGAAAACGGATTTTCTGGAATTTCAGAGTCATTTTCCCACCCTTCCACAATGGTCAGGTACCTGACATTATGGGAATTTAATGTGTCTACCATAACCTGCAAAAAAAAAAAATTGCTCTTGCCGGACCAGTTGCCCATGTTGACACCTTCGTTTACTGGACTATGACAGCTTTGGTTACCTTTGACATATTTTTGTCAGCTGAGTAAGTCCTGAAGTTAAAAGTTCGTCTTTGTTGGAAAAACTTGGTTGGGCGTACATAATCAACGTCAGGCGTGAAGACACTAACACAAGAAGAAGAGGAAACGAAGAGAAATAGAAATTAGTATCTAAACATATTACACTCACTCCTTCGTACGGTACTATCTATCAGTACCTTTTCGTGCAGTCTTTAGCAACCATAGACGTACAAGTACAAATTTTAATCTCTAAAATTTGGTTTGTACAAATTTATTACAGAAACCGATTAGTCCAGTAAATGAAGGGGGAAAAAAAGGCAAAGTTAACATTAATGACGCCTTGTTTTCATCTTTCGGTTGGAAGTTGCATTTGGTACCTCATTGAACATGAGACAAAGTTCTGCACGAAAACGCGTGCGAGGGCGGAGAAAATGGCCCCAAAAGACCAGGAAAATAGGTTTTCAGCCAATATCTCCTAAAATATGGCAGTTAGAGATTTTCGGTTCAAGTAAAAATTGAAGTTCAGTTAATTTTCTACAAAAATGGTCCTCATGATTTTTTTCGCAACATTAATATTTTCTGCAAAAAAATCGGGTTGAAAAACCGGAAATTCTGAGACTTGTGAAATATGCAAGTTTTGTACAAAATTTGAGCATCGATGGAGCATCGATGGAGCATATATGGAAAGGTGGGAATTCCCCCGTTACACTAGTTAAGGTGTTAAAATGTTAGAAATAAAGAGCAGGGAGAAAAAAAAAGTGCGTTTTTTCCTTGAGCCCGCGTTTTCTAATTTTATTGAAAAATGGACGACTTCGTCAAAAAAAGTAATTGCACAATCGAAAAGTAGACATTCTTAGCTTTCAAATGATGTATCATAGAGACCAATCGGATCATGTATAAATTTTTAATTGATGGTTGTTCACAAAATTTCCCCGCGCTCCAAAAACAGCAAAAATTTGGGATTCAATAAACAACGATTGAATGAAAATTAAAAAAAATTAGGGTATACAGATTTCAGGGATGACAAAGGACCTTATGAGGACCCATAATCAAGAAAATTTTGAGTAAATTAGTGCAATACAAAAAAAATAGGAACAAATTCCTGGCGAGATCAAAATTGCCCGGGAGTAGAAAGTTTGACCCGTGTTCCGATATGGCCAAAAGAGTCAAGCGTGACTCAATTCACAAGGTATGATAGCAGCAGAATTCCTTTTTCACATGAACTTTGAATCATGAGAAAATATACATTTTTCACAAAGTTATTGAATAATTTGTCCCCCCGCTGATGAGTAAATACACGGACTGTGCTCTCTGGCATACAGCACAGAAGCTCATTATTCGAGGTGCGCTTGGTGCCGTTTTTCTCGAAACCGGTCAAATTTTCGAGAAAATCATAAGGACCATCTTTGTAGAAAATTAACTGAACTTCAATTTTTATCTGAACCAAAAATCTCAAACTGCCATATTTTAGGAGATATTGGATGAAAACCTATTTTTCTGGTCTTTTGGGGCCATTTTCTCCGCCCTCGCACGCGTTTTCATGCAGAACTTGTTTAATGAGGTACCAAATGCAATTTCCAACCCGGTAAAAGATCACCTGCATAAAAAGGGCTATTTTTAAAATTATGAAAAAAATATATTTTGAAACCTCACAGCATGCTCTTTCATTTGATATGTCACAAGGAATGTTTTTTAAGTAAAACTTTTATTATAATTTTGCCCCCCCCCCAAAAAAATGTATTTAATGCAAAAATAGATAAGCGTACCAAATTTTAACATAAAAATAATAGTTTTAGAGCAATTTAAAACAACTTTGCAGAAAATATTCCCATTTTAACTAAAAATATCGAAAAACTATTATTAATTTCAATCCTCTTTTAAAACCCCATTGATACGCTATAGTTTCTTACACTTTAAGGTGTACATTCGAGTGCTAATTATCGCGAGAGAAAAGCATGCAAGTGAAATGAGCTCGAAGGATTTTTGCACGGCTTTAAATGTCATGCCTTCAGGGAGACCGTTCGAGATACGAGATCTACACAAATAATTAAACCTAACTTTTATACCCGCAACATTGTTGCTGCGATTATCATGAATTTATAATAGTAACCATACAAGCTGGAACAACAACTGATAAAACAACCGCCAAATATTATTTCACCAGCCAAACATTTCAACTATAAAATAATCATTATCTTTTCGACTACCTACTGACGGTTTTCACTTGAATCAATCATTTTGTTGTCAAGAAATATCTTGGAATGTGGTATACTTAAAACTCATCTTCGTCGTGGATGTCTTGTTCATCTCTACTTCTCTGTTTCACCTTGTAGCTGATGCTTCCGATTAATTTCTCCAAGTTGTGCGTTTTGAATAGACTCGACGGACCTCTCCCGAAAACTTCATTTGGAACTCCTTTTCAACGTCGGTGGCGGCGCGACGCTTTATAGGGATCGTCCCTTCCTTTCATACAAAACAAATCTCTAGCTAGGACACAACTAAACGAAACTTCTCCCTCGGGAAACAAAAGGCATGGCTTAATATGCACCTGAATAGAGTGCCACCTGATTTTTTATTCGTTTTTTACTTCCTTTTTTTAGGATGTATAGGGTGAAATAAAATGCGGATATATCGAAAGGGTGTGTTTCAGAAGTGGGCTGTAAGGTTTGAATAATAATAATCATTTTCTTCTATTATTATTAAGTCAATAATGGATAAATTCAAATATTTTGAGAATCCAGGGATAGTAGTTTAATAAAAACATAATTTTGTATACCCAACATATTTGCTGCTTGAAATTACCTTTTTTAATAAAAATGCCATGAGTTTAAAATTCGCGCTAAATCAAAAATCACTTGAGACATAAATAGTGCGTTCATTATCTATGGATCTGGTAAGGAGCGAAACAAACAGTTAGACGACGGGGTAAAAGCTTCTCGTGATGCGTTTGTGAACACTATGGTGTAGAGTGTGAAAAATAATATTATGTGTTTTATAAACTTGGATGTTCCACACTGTATATCAAATGTGACGGTCACACATTGATTCAAACAGCCAGAACGTTAAATCATCCACCTTATAGCCCTGATTTGACCCTAAACGATTCTTATTATTCGTAAAAGAGAATAGATTTTTAAGGAGTGTGTGCAAAAGGATTTTACCGTCTAGAAAAATTTGGAATGATGAGAACTTTGTTGAAAAACGTTTAATCTGAACAAAGTTAAGAAGTTTCTGTTTAGTTGCAAATAGAACAAGGATTTTTTGTCGCCCCCGCTTTTGAAAATTAAGTCGGACAAGCGGAAGGAAGAATTCTCGGGTATATGAATGGAAATAGCCTGTTCGCCAACAAGGATTGACGACATAAAAAGTATAAGGATAAACCCCTTAAAGCTGGGAAACAAAACAATAATGAAACTGTCAAGAGAAAATTTAAGACGTTTTAAATTAGTTGTTGTGGTCGAGTTTAGCTTCAACAGACAAATATAAAATAATTGCAGTTGTCAAATAAACTCACTACAATTTCATAAGATGTTAAATTTGAAAAAATTAATCTAAATTATTTGTATTGGCAATGTGTCTTACGTCTTTTTCTACTGTCACACTGACAGTTCTCGTCGGGTCTGTATGGACTTTGTTGTTTACGTTTTATTATTTTGAAAAGTGAATACGAATCTCATTGTTATATTTATAAAAAAGGTAGAACATGCCGCGGGACACACGGTAGGAACTTTAGTTCCTTTTAAGCAAAAATTATGTAATACATCTGACGTTGTAGATAAATAATTTGCATATTCCTCGGTGGTCGAGTAGTAAGCAAACCAGACTCTCACGCGATAGACCCGGGTTCGATTTCCCGTGAAGAAGTTTTTTTTTAATTGTTAATTTTATTTTTAAATAATTATTCTGCTTGATATTAATAACGACAACAGGTAGACGTTTGAAATATTTAGCAGAATATTCATTATTATAGATAATGGTACGGTACCCTTCATGAGGTAGTCCGACTGGCAACATCTACTTATAACAACATCGTATATTTAAAAAGGGAAACCGTAGCATTATACAAATTGGACATTCAAGAACTTAGTCCAATTTTACGAGAGGAATCTACATGCAAACGTTGTAATCACCCTTAACGTTCGAGATGCTTATACCATTTTTTTGCGCGATCGTATTGAAATAAATTCCGAATAAAATAATTTAAATTTCTTCGAAATGAACGAAATGTCAAAAGTGACATTTACACTACTCGATCAGTTTAAAATATATTTTGCATTTTGGTGAAATTGTTTTTATGCTATTTATTACTTTTTGACGTCTGAACGGTAAGTAAATCACTTACCGACGTGTTAAGCTTAGAAACCAGTAAACACAACCTACCGTCCTGACAACCGATGCTGTAAATAAACAAAAAAGATCAATCGCGCAAAAAATATTATGGAAATAATAGTAAAAATTAATCCGAACAAATTCAAGTAGATCACCAGCACTGCGAATACCAGCTTTGCATAGAATTTTAATATAGCATCGGTGGTTCAGTGGTAGAATGCTCGCCTTCCACGCGGGCGGCCCGGGTTCGATTCCCGGCCGAAGCATATGAATCGCTGCTTCGTAAACGAGAGAGACTCGTGCCTAGATGCACGGCAAAACATCAGCATTTTGAATGTTCTCAAGTATTTTTTTTTTAGAAAAAGAAGCTGGTAATTATTAATTTCACAGCACTTTTGAATTTGGTTGAATACGATCCTGATGATTTTTTAAATCAAATTTAAGGTTAGCTATACCCAAAACCCGGATATATACGTCACAAACGATGACGCGCAGCAAGAAGACTATTGAATGTACTATATCTATGCTTATATTATCGTATAGTTTGTCTCAAAGTAAATCTTATTCCTTTTTGACGGCAATAATCTAAATACGATAATTTACGACATGGTTTTTGAATGAAATATTTATATTTCTGAACTGTTTGTTTCAACAATTTTTAATACTAATACAGATTCGTCATATTATTAATACCATCTTGTCTTCACAAATTAAAAATCGACCATTCACGTCTCAATCAGTTTGATTATATCATTCACGCTCACGAGGGGGGTAAGAATTACGTTTTAGTTGTTTTTTTTTCTCTCTGGATTATATTAAAGATAGGGTAGGGTATAGTTTCTCCCCGTTTACCCCGTCAGTTCACCGGGTATCCTATTAGCTAATGGGGAATCCCTGTGGGAAGCTTTTCACGCAACTTCACTAGAATTGCCGATCCCAAAGCATAAAATCATAAGCGGGGAATTATTTCTGTTTGTTAAAAACAAAGAAATTATTTTGTTCACTTATATTATATTTTTGTTGTTTTGGGACAAGCAGAGAGATATCGTTTATTAGATTTGACAGCTGACGAAAGTATTTATTGAAACAATATAAAATTACTTCTTAATTAAATTTTTCTTAGTGCTACGCCACTGTCAATCAATTTAAATGGAATTATGTCAGCCGCACCCTTAATTTATACACACCATATTCTAACTTTTCTGGAATGTCGGAGAAAATATTGTTGGCATTCGTGATTCTGAACCATTTGACCCAAACCAAAAAAAAGAGACCAAAAAAATTTGTAATCATTCTTGTTTATGTAACTTTCACACAAAGACAATTATAGTGTTCTAATTTGAAATAATTTTCTCTTCATCGATCTATGTATAATCAATAGTGAAATCCAAGGTCAAACCCTAGTTTTTTTTATCATTTCTGTTTAATATTTAAAAGACAATCAACACACGACGTTTTCATGATCCAATATCTCGGAAATATCCACTTTACAGTATGAAATTTGGCTGCTAGGAACAGACAACCGATAAAGAATAAATTTGGCTTCTTAAATTCAATCGCTTCTCCTGGCGGTGGACCAACAAGTGTGTAAATAATCTCCAAGTTTTCCTCGAGGGTCGTGCTTACTTTTTCCACCCGGTACATTAAATTAAATCACTTTTACATTAAATATATTCATATTATACGCTAATTTTACAAAGACTATTTCACTAGAGTGAATTGATAACTGACAAAATTCGAAGGTTTTGAACTGGCAATTTTTTGTCTTGTCGCGGCAATTTTTTGACGTTTAATATATCAAATCTATGTGTATAAAATTCTATCACT
>CAJUYG010005779.1:0-13240 GCA_910591675.1 Galerucella calmariensis
CTCGGCTAACCTTCGGAATTTAGCAGAAACAAATTGTGAACCATTGTCACAAAGAAGCAGTCGTGGCACTCCATAAACCAAAAACACTTCGTCTTCCATTTTCTTACATATTAAGTCGGCAGTCGATGATCGAAGAGGATATATCAACGAATATTTACTAAAATAATCTGTAATCACGAGAATAAACTTATGTCCTTTCGTGGATCTTGGAAGCGGTCCCATAAGATCACAAGAAATCATCTCCCATGGCTGGTGCACAGTAGGTTGAGAAGTCATCATACCAGCTGGTTTATTTAATTTTGGCTTATAAGCAGCACATTCTGGACAATTACGAACATATCTAGAAACAGAATATTTCATTTTAGGCCAAAAGTACTTTTCAATAATACGTGAATAGGTCTTAGTAATTCCCATATGACCCGATGTTGGAGGATCATGCGCATCCTGTATAACCTTTAGCCGCAATTCTTTGGGTACAACCAATTTCCAAGAGTCAGGTGGATCTCCTAGTTCCGAAATATTTGGAGCGACGTACTTAAACAGTTTTCCTTCAATAACTCTCCAATTCATGTATTTCAATGGGTGACTACGAACATTTTCTATCATACGGGCATACCAACGGTCTTGACACTTATATTCTTCTCCTAATTCCAACAGATCTATAACAGGTACCGACCTAGACAACATGTCAGGTACAATATGTTCTTTCCCCTTCCGATGTATGATTTCATAATCGAATTGTTGCATCCTGACGGCCCAACGAGCAAGTCTACCACTCAAGTCTTTCTGGTTCTGAAGCCAGACCAAAGAATAATGGTCCGTCACAACTGTAAAATGAACTCCCTCCAAGTAGGGTCTCAACTTCTCCATGGCCCAAATTACAGCAAGACACTCACGTTCAGTCGTAGAATAATTCTTTTCTTGTTTCGAAAGAGAACGGCTCAGATAAGCTATAACCCGATCTCCGTCCTCATGTGGCTGAAGTAATACAGCACCTAAACCGTATCCAGATGCATCGCACTGTAGTATAAATGGCAAGTCGTAGTTGGGACAATTTAAAACGGGTGCGGTAACCAAACATTCCTTAATCTTATTGAAAGAAGCATCACATTCGGCAGTCCATACGAACTTCCTGCCCTTCCGGGTGAGAGCTGATAGAGCTGAAATTAATGTCGAAAATTCAGGAATGAACCTGCGGTACCATGAAAATGTTCCTATGATCTGTCTCACCTCCTTTACAGTCTTCGGCGGAGGTATCTCCAACATAGCTTTAACTTTATCCATATCAACATGCAATCCATACTTGTCAACGACATGACCCAAATACCTGAGTTCTGATCTGCAAAATTGACATTTTTCCCAGCTTATAGACAATTTAGCTTCACGTAGCCTCCTAAAAACTTCTTCTAGGATACCAATATGTTTTTCAAATGTATCCGTCACTATAACTATATCATCGAGGTAAGTAAACACGTGTGGTTCGAGTTCGGGCCCCAGCACTCGGTCTATGAGGCGTTGCCATGTAGCAGGTGCATTATGGAGGCCAAAAGGCATCCTTTTGAACTGGAATAAACCACGCCCTGGTACAGTAAAAGCTGTATAGGGTCGAGAAGATTTATCTACTGGTATATTCCAATAAGCAGATTTAATATCCAAAGTAGAAAGAAAATGTGCATTACGTAGCTTATCGAGGGTATGGGAAATAAAAGGCAATGGATAACTATCCCTTTCAGTAACCGAATTCAACTTTCGGTAATCAACACAAAATCGGTATTTTCCATCTTTCTTTTTCACTAGAAGAACTGGAGAAGACCATGGACTGTAGCTCCGCTCTATAACATCCAACTTCAACATTTCATCAAGTTCTTCATCGATTTGCTTTTGAATCACAGGAGACACCGGATAATATCGTTGCTTAATTGGCTTTGAATTACAAACAATCACATGTTCCACCATATTTGAACATCCTAACTCTTCCCCTATAAGCTCACGATTCCGTTGAATTACAGCATCAAGTCGAGCCTTCTGCAAATTCGTCATATTTATCTGTGTTTGTAGATGTTCAACAGTGAGTATAGGTTCAATACAATCTGAGAAATGCCATTCATCATGTCGGAGATCCGGAACTATTCCCATCAGCTTCCAAAAATCAGATCCAAGAATAAGAGTATGGGGTACACTGGGCACTATTAAGGTCGATATGATCCTCACTCTATCTCTAACTGCGAAAGGTAATAGACATTCTCCAACACTCTCACATATCTGTCCATTAGCAACTCTGCAATGAGTTTGTTTACTTTGATCCACTACAAATCCCAAATTTCGTATTAACTTCCATCCAGAAACACCTAAAATAGTCCTGGAGGCACCTGAATCCAGCAATCCTTTCAATTCAGTTCCCAGTATTTTTACTCTTAAATATGGTCTCTCGTCGTTAACAGCGTGGTCCAAGATATAATCCAAAATCGGTACAAGATTGGTCGATGTACGTTCAGCAGTGCTATTTCGACCAGTAAAGCACGCCTCATCTAGTTTCCCTGTTTCTTACAATTCGGACAGTTCCTTACGGTAACCCCATCTTTTTTACACTTGAAGCAATGAATATTTTTGGGTAACGCACACCCAATAGCACGATGTCCCGGTTGGTTACAACGGTAACAAATCACACCTTTTTTATCTGAAGGTATACTCGAAGATGACGCCACTTCAACAGCATTTAACTTCTCTACGCTAATATATGCTAGATCTTTTTCGATTGTTCCAGTTTTCTTACTCGTCGGTTCTATATAACTATTAATGGCCTCGCGACGATCCTCCATTCGTCTGCAAATCTGTCTTAATTCTTCCAAGCTAGTAGGATATGGGTCTCTCAAACGATCCTGGTAAAATGGATGTAAATTCTTCAAAATAACTGCCAGCTGAGTTTCTTCAGGTACTGGGCAGCTGAGCCTCTTAAAATAACTTGACATAATGGCCAAGTATACACCGATGGTTTCCGATGAATGTTGAGTTCTGCGACGTAATTCTTCAAACAAAGATTCATTATGATACGCGGAAAGATACTCACGCCTGAATTCCTCAACTAATTCTGGCCACGTCGTGACTCGTAAACGTACGTCTTTATAAAACTGATATGCCTTATCGACAAACAAATCTAAACCAGACTCCAACAATACCTCAGGCGGTACATTACGCGCGTTACGTAACTCGTCAACCCTCTCAAAGAAAGCAGTAACAGAAAAATTCTTATTAACACCAGAAAATTTCTCAATTCCCCATTTATGTGGAAGTATACATTTCCCTTGATTACCAATGACAGTAGCATTCCTTTCTATCGGAGAAGAGGTAGGAACTAAACCAGCCTCATTCTGAAAAGTTTGGCTTGTCCCAACAATTCCCAGACCGGGTGGAATATTTAATGTTGGTCGATCAGTTTTAACATGGAGACGATCAAATAGCACAAGTACTTTAGCAAGAAGATCTGACTTTTTAGCATGTTCGTCTTCGCTAGAAGGTTCCATATTATCTAAACGATTTAGCATGTGCGACAGCTTGGTTTGCACCTTAACAGCTGGCCCACTAGACATTCCCTCAACTATATTTCCCAGTAACAGTTCAACGTCATTACATTTCTTCTCAACCGCTGCAGTATCTTGCTCAAAAGTAAATGGATACTGCGGGTACTTGAAACTGTTACCATCTTTTTCAATTCGCAATGACACGGTTAGCCGACGTCTCATTTCATCCACATCGCCAGCTCCTAATCCTCTATATGCCAACTCATAGATCAACTCGTCCTTGTCAAGCCGATTAACAGTCAGTTTGCGCGACATAATTATTAGAAGTTTAATTACCTCAAGTTTGTGCAAAAACAAGAAAACATAAAAAATAGCTAGGTATAAGTCAGAAGTGATAAATATACCCCCAAAAGGTCCAACTAAAATCAATCCATACCAAATATACAGTCCCTATAATAATAAAACATTGAACATAATAAACCGATTATCTCCGTTTCAATTCAAACCTTAATAATATATACTAAATACCAACAGGAATTGTCAAATTCACTATATACACGAATATACAATGTGCTTGAAATAATGTTAATATGCAACTTTTCAACATACTCGTATCATCCAAAAATTATTTCCAAAAATTTATCACTTGAAAGTGAAGTTTTAAAACAAGGAAAGGTCAAACTACTACCAGACAAACTTTTATGGGCCCCACGTTGGGCGCCAAAAATTATGTAACCCCCAAAACTCAATAATATCTACTAGGTCACAGAATTTGGCTATTCAGATCGACAGACTGTGGCCAGCGGCTAGTACTCATGTGTAGACGGCGTGGGTTCACTTACGCGCCAAGCAAGTGAGCAGCACTGCCAGATTATTTAGATGTGAAAGGGCGCCAAGTAGATTTACCGCAAATAAGATGGCATCCCACTCCTAAAAACCTACTTAAAAGGAATGAAATAAAGGAACAAACCAATTTTCCAATTACTTTGTACATATATTGAATCTTTTTGTTTTAATGAATATACAAAATGTAGTGAGTAGTTTGACAATTTGGTAGTAGTTTAGTGATGAGCTAAAGTAATGTTGAAAAATTTCATGGAGACAACGAAAAAAACTTGTTGAAAACAACCCAACAGGTTCACCAATATTCAAAAAAAGGAAGTTAAAACGTTTTAAGATCAAAATTGGAATAAGATAAGATTCTATTACGCTAAGACTCGAAATCTTAACTCTCTGAGTTCGCAAAATATTGGTGGAAAAAGCCGACTTTCAACATATACCTTAGAACTAAATATAGTTAACCTTATAATATACTCCAACTTTCTATAAACAAATCGTCAAAATATGATAAAGTCAGAATTGAGGAAACTACCTCGAGTTATACACATAAAAAAAAATGTCAAGGCGTGTTGCGTTGGATCCAATGCGTGAGCCGAAATGTATAAAAATATAGTAAATTACTAAACTACAGCTAAGATTTTCCGAGTCAATTCCAACCGCATATAATATAAAAGTACCATTAAAATTACAAATAGGATAAAAACTCTCTTAGATCTTGTAATATAAAATAGAACCAATAATTACAGCAGATAAGGTTTACCCAAATCCAAAAGCAGTTCACTAGAATTGAGTCCCAGGATACATCCTATAGGGTGAAATTGCAGCTCAAACGTCCAGTAGATCCAATCCATGCATCATTAATATTCCCAGAAACATCCGTAACTCCAAATTATCCAGTAACTCCAAATTATCCAGTAACTCGGTTGTCCCTCAATCCAGTATTATTCCAATTCCAAATATATAAGGGGAGGAAAAAAAAAACCCTACGGGGAACAAATTCGAATAAGAATATATACAGTATCAAAATTTCTGAACACCCCCCGTAGTTATAAACTTAACAAAACCAAAAATGAATATTCGCATATTTAATTGCATCCATTACAAAAACAAAAATATTTAATAATGATAAAACAAACTGTTTTCGATATGAAAATAATGACATCGGCTAACAAAACTTCGTTCAGTTTCAATCTATGTCCATAAGTGACCAATAGTTCCCACTAAAAGTGAAATCAAAATTCCCAACGTAATATGCACCCAAAAAAAAGAAATTGAATTTGCTACATTCCATACAGCAAACATTTTCACTGTAGAATGATAGTAACCTCCAACAAAAGAAAATAATACTAAAATCATCAGTAATATCCATATAGGATATTCGCACATAAAATACTAAATGACAATTAGACATATATATTTTTCAACTAACACTATATGACAATAAAAACATTTCTTTCTTCACAGCGGCAGCACACAGAAATCTTAGTAATAAACAAGATATGTATCCAAAATAGACACAGGCGGAGGAAAAACCTTTACATAATGGTTAATTTACATACTTGAAAACAATACGAATCAATTGCTGGCTTGATTTGACTTTTCGTACCAAACTTCACTGTATTTGCTGGAAAGCAGCCTATATAAATTAATCAATAGATCAAACATATTATATTATGTCATCTATTATTAGTTCAATCGCTACCGTCCGCAAAATGTATACAATAGTTGATAATTATTATGCATAAGTCTCCTCTTAAAATTGTCAGAGTGCTTGCCAAGTAAACAATTTATCCCGATGACGAAAGAAAGAAAACCAGTAACAAGATATACTCATTGAATAATAAAAAAAATAATATTACTACACTATTAAATGATATAAACCAAACAAAATTGTCAGCAAATAAACCATGTATGGCATTAATAAAATTTATAGTGTAAGCTCACCTTTTAACTTGTAAAAGGGTTATCCCTTGGAAGGTTAACAAAACTTCCGTCTCCTTCTGCTGAACCAGTTACACAAAAACAAGCTCCATTGGTATTCGTCAAAAAGGTATGGTCATCAAAATCAGTAGGTAATTTAAAATTACTCCTTTATTAAACTTGCTTGAACCAAAAATCTATCATGCCAAATCGTTCAAGCCTGATTACAACGCCCTAAGAATAAAATAGAATGACTGTTTTTTTTTCCTTTACAAAGTAAGAATTTTTTGTTCTATTGGAAAAGCAATAGACACCGTACTCACCAAGTAGTATTACAAAATCCTCCAAAGAGATGTGGACCTAGCCTTCCAAAAACAACGCTTTCCAAGAATCTATATAAAGGCTGGATTATCCACATTAATATGGCCGTAAAAATATATTCCCATTCAATAGGATGTCACAAAGACACTTTGTATTTTACAGGCCACGAAACTACCATCGAAACGGACAAAGTCAAAAAGAACGAAATTACTTTGAAATCCTAATTAGACGAAATTTTTGATATTCCTATCCTTGTTACTCCAATGGGTCGTCAAAGAATCTATCTTGCTTCTAATCTCAATACCAGAACCTAATTAACGAGTAATCCCAACCAATTCGCCAACCAAATAAATAATTGAAAACCAATCTCGACAGAACTTGAAAATTTCGCTGGCAAGCTGGATGGAACAAGAAGAACGAGTACTTCTTCTTCATCAAATATACATTAGTTTGTATGAACATAAAATATTTTCCAGTCTCTTATCGAAAATAATAACTAGATAAGTAATAAAATTATATCTACCAACTAGGTAGGTGAATTTATGGTTCACTAAATATTGTAGTTAGCTGTAACAAATTATACGCGAAGACCATAAGCGTCACATACGGGCTGTTGGGGCAAATTTTAGAAGGAAAATTCTAATGTGAAATAAAAACGTTACAAATTATCCCCCAACTACAAGGGAATTGACAAAGTCAATTTCCTACAGCGCTAGCTGTTTTCAAGTCTTTAGCGTTCCAGTTCCCTCTGGAATCGCCATTCTCATCCATCAATTCATAAGTGCAGGGTGATATTTTCCTTTTTATGTAAAACGGTCCTACATAACGTGGAGCAAGCTTAGCACTAAAATATCTTGAAGCATCAGATTGGGGAAAATTCTTCCTCCAAACCTTTTGTTTTACTAAAAACTCCTCGCTTCTCCTACGCAAATTATAATACTTTTTATTTTTCTCTGATGCCTTCTTAATCCGTTCCGTAACTTCGTCATATAATTTCCTGAATCCAACTGGCCTATTATCTTCCACACTGGATTTTTCTTGACCAAGTTGGTCCTTTTTATAAAAATCTCTTCCAGAAAGTACCATGTTCCGTCCAAAATTTATATAATACGGAGAATGCTTCGTTGTATCGTGCACAGCTGTTCGTAACGCACACGACATTTTCTGCAAATTTTTATCCCACATCCTCTGATTGTCTTTAACGTAAATGCCTAGCATCGTTTTCAAATTACGATTAACCCGCTCCGTAGGGTTTGCTTGAGGATGGTAAAGTGCGTTAAATCTTATTTTCACCTGATATTCCTCGGCTAACCTTCGGAATTTAGCAGAAACAAATTGTGAACCATTGTCACAAAGAAGCAGTCGTGGCACTCCATAAACCAAAAACACTTCGTCTTCCATTTTCTTACATATTAAGTCGGCAGTCGATGATCGAAGAGGATATATCAACGAATATTTACTAAAATAATCTGTAATCACGAGAATAAACTTATGTCCTTTCGTGGATCTTGGAAGCGGTCCCATAAGATCACAAGAAATCATCTCCCATGGCTGGTGCACAGTAGGTTGAGAAGTCATCATACCAGCTGGTTTATTTAATTTTGGCTTATAAGCAGCACATTCTGGACAATTACGAACATATCTAGAAACAGAATATTTCATTTTAGGCCAAAAGTACTTTTCAATAATACGTGAATAGGTCTTAGTAATTCCCATATGACCCGATGTTGGAGGATCATGCGCATCCTGTATAACCTTTAGCCGCAATTCTTTGGGTACAACCAATTTCCAAGAGTCAGGTGGATCTCCTAGTTCCGAAATATTTGGAGCGACGTACTTAAACAGTTTTCCTTCAATAACTCTCCAATTCATGTATTTCAATGGGTGACTACGAACATTTTCTATCATACGGGCATACCAACGGTCTTGACACTTATATTCTTCTCCTAATTCCAACAGATCTATAACAGGTACCGACCTAGACAACATGTCAGGTACAATATGTTCTTTCCCCTTCCGATGTATGATTTCATAATCGAATTGTTGCATCCTGACGGCCCAACGAGCAAGTCTACCACTCAAGTCTTTCTGGTTCTGAAGCCAGACCAAAGAATAATGGTCCGTCACAACTGTAAAATGAACTCCCTCCAAGTAGGGTCTCAACTTCTCCATGGCCCAAATTACAGCAAGACACTCACGTTCAGTCGTAGAATAATTCTTTTCTTGTTTCGAAAGAGAACGGCTCAGATAAGCTATAACCCGATCTCCGTCCTCATGTGGCTGAAGTAATACAGCACCTAAACCGTATCCAGATGCATCGCACTGTAGTATAAATGGCAAGTCGTAGTTGGGACAATTTAAAACGGGTGCGGTAACCAAACATTCCTTAATCTTATTGAAAGAAGCATCACATTCGGCAGTCCATACGAACTTCCTGCCCTTCCGGGTGAGAGCTGATAGAGCTGAAATTAATGTCGAAAATTCAGGAATGAACCTGCGGTACCATGAAAATGTTCCTATGATCTGTCTCACCTCCTTTACAGTCTTCGGCGGAGGTATCTCCAACATAGCTTTAACTTTATCCATATCAACATGCAATCCATACTTGTCAACGACATGACCCAAATACCTGAGTTCTGATCTGCAAAATTGACATTTTTCCCAGCTTATAGACAATTTAGCTTCACGTAGCCTCCTAAAAACTTCTTCTAGGATACCAATATGTTTTTCAAATGTATCCGTCACTATAACTATATCATCGAGGTAAGTAAACACGTGTGGTTCGAGTTCGGGCCCCAGCACTCGGTCTATGAGGCGTTGCCATGTAGCAGGTGCATTATGGAGGCCAAAAGGCATCCTTTTGAACTGGAATAAACCACGCCCTGGTACAGTAAAAGCTGTATAGGGTCGAGAAGATTTATCTACTGGTATATTCCAATAAGCAGATTTAATATCCAAAGTAGAAAGAAAATGTGCATTACGTAGCTTATCGAGGGTATGGGAAATAAAAGGCAATGGATAACTATCCCTTTCAGTAACCGAATTCAACTTTCGGTAATCAACACAAAATCGGTATTTTCCATCTTTCTTTTTCACTAGAAGAACTGGAGAAGACCATGGACTGTAGCTCCGCTCTATAACATCCAACTTCAACATTTCATCAAGTTCTTCATCGATTTGCTTTTGAATCACAGGAGACACCGGATAATATCGTTGCTTAATTGGCTTTGAATTACAAACAATCACATGTTCCACCATATTTGAACATCCTAACTCTTCCCCTATAAGCTCACGATTCCGTTGAATTACAGCATCAAGTCGAGCCTTCTGCAAATTCGTCATATTTATCTGTGTTTGTAGATGTTCAACAGTGAGTATAGGTTCAATACAATCTGAGAAATGCCATTCATCATGTCGGAGATCCGGAACTATTCCCATCAGCTTCCAAAAATCAGATCCAAGAATAAGAGTATGGGGTACACTGGGCACTATTAAGGTCGATATGATCCTCACTCTATCTCTAACTGCGAAAGGTAATAGACATTCTCCAACACTCTCACATATCTGTCCATTAGCAACTCTGCAATGAGTTTGTTTACTTTGATCCACTACAAATCCCAAATTTCGTATTAACTTCCATCCAGAAACACCTAAAATAGTCCTGGAGGCACCTGAATCCAGCAATCCTTTCAATTCAGTTCCCAGTATTTTTACTCTTAAATATGGTCTCTCGTCGTTAACAGCGTGGTCCAAGATATAATCCAAAATCGGTACAAGATTGGTCGATGTACGTTCAGCAGTGCTATTTCGACCAGTAAAGCACGCCTCATCTAGTTTCCCTGTTTCTTACAATTCGGACAGTTCCTTACGGTAACCCCATCTTTTTTACACTTGAAGCAATGAATATTTTTGGGTAACGCACACCCAATAGCACGATGTCCCGGTTGGTTACAACGGTAACAAATCACACCTTTTTTATCTGAAGGTATACTCGAAGATGACGCCACTTCAACAGCATTTAACTTCTCTACGCTAATATATGCTAGATCTTTTTCGATTGTTCCAGTTTTCTTACTCGTCGGTTCTATATAACTATTAATGGCCTCGCGACGATCCTCCATTCGTCTGCAAATCTGTCTTAATTCTTCCAAGCTAGTAGGATATGGGTCTCTCAAACGATCCTGGTAAAATGGATGTAAATTCTTCAAAATAACTGCCAGCTGAGTTTCTTCAGGTACTGGGCAGCTGAGCCTCTTAAAATAACTTGACATAATGGCCAAGTATACACCGATGGTTTCCGATGAATGTTGAGTTCTGCGACGTAATTCTTCAAACAAAGATTCATTATGATACGCGGAAAGATACTCACGCCTGAATTCCTCAACTAATTCTGGCCACGTCGTGACTCGTAAACGTACGTCTTTATAAAACTGATATGCCTTATCGACAAACAAATCTAAACCAGACTCCAACAATACCTCAGGCGGTACATTACGCGCGTTACGTAACTCGTCAACCCTCTCAAAGAAAGCAGTAACAGAAAAATTCTTATTAACACCAGAAAATTTCTCAATTCCCCATTTATGTGGAAGTATACATTTCCCTTGATTACCAATGACAGTAGCATTCCTTTCTATCGGAGAAGAGGTAGGAACTAAACCAGCCTCATTCTGAAAAGTTTGGCTTGTCCCAACAATTCCCAGACCGGGTGGAATATTTAATGTTGGTCGATCAGTTTTAACATGGAGACGATCAAATAGCACAAGTACTTTAGCAAGAAGATCTGACTTTTTAGCATGTTCGTCTTCGCTAGAAGGTTCCATATTATCTAAACGATTTAGCATGTGCGACAGCTTGGTTTGCACCTTAACAGCTGGCCCACTAGACATTCCCTCAACTATATTTCCCAGTAACAGTTCAACGTCATTACATTTCTTCTCAACCGCTGCAGTATCTTGCTCAAAAGTAAATGGATACTGCGGGTACTTGAAACTGTTACCATCTTTTTCAATTCGCAATGACACGGTTAGCCGACGTCTCATTTCATCCACATCGCCAGCTCCTAATCCTCTATATGCCAACTCATAGATCAACTCGTCCTTGTCAAGCCGATTAACAGTCAGTTTGCGCGACATAATTATTAGAAGTTTAATTACCTCAAGTTTGTGCAAAAACAAGAAAACATAAAAAATAGCTAGGTATAAGTCAGAAGTGATAAATATACCCCCAAAAGGTCCAACTAAAATCAATCCATACCAAATATACAGTCCCTATAATAATAAAACATTGAACATAATAAACCGATTATCTCCGTTTCAATTCAAACCTTAATAATATATACTAAATACCAACAGGAATTGTCAAATTCACTATATACACGAATATACAATGTGCTTGAAATAATGTTAATATGCAACTTTTCAACATACTCGTATCATCCAAAAATTATTTCCAAAAATTTATCACTTGAAAGTGAAGTTTTAAAACAAGGAAAGGTCAAACTACTACCAGACAAACTTTTATGGGCCCCACGTTGGGCGCCAAAAATTATGTAACCCCCAAAACTCAATAATATCTACTAGGTCACAGAATTTGGCTATTCAGATCGACAGACTGTGGCCAGCGGCTAGTACTCATGTGTAGACGGCGTGGGTTCACTTACGCGCCAAGCAAGTGAGCAGCACTGCCAGATTATTTAGATGTGAAAGGGCGCCAAGTAGATTTACCGCAAATAAGATGGCATCCCACTCCTAAAAACCTACTTAAAAGGAATGAAATAAAGGAACAAACCAATTTTCCAATTACTTTGTACATATATTGAATCTTTTTGTTTTAATGAATATACAAAATGTAGTGAGTAGTTTGACAATTTGGTAGTAGTTTAGTGATGAGCTAAAGTAATGTTGAAAAATTTCATGGAGACAACGAAAAAAACTTGTTGAAAACAACCCAACAGGTTCACCAATATTCAAAAAAAGGAAGTTAAAACGTTTTAAGATCAAAATTGGAATAAGATAAGATTCTATTACGCTAAGACTCGAAATCTTAACTCTCTGAGTTCGCAAAATATTGGTGGAAAAAGCCGACTTTCAACATATACCTTAGAACTAAATATAGTTAACCTTATAATATACTCCAACTTTCTATAAACAAATCGTCAAAATATGATAAAGTCAGAATTGAGGAAACTACCTCGAGTTATACACATAAAAAAAAATGTCAAGGCGTGTTGCGTTGGATCCAATGCGTGAGCCGAAATGTATAAAAATATAGTAAATTACTAAACTACAGCTAAGATTTTCCGAGTCAATTCCAACCGCATATAATATAAAAGTACCATTAAAATTACAAATAGGATAAAAACTCTCTTAGATCTTGTAATATAAAATAGAACCAATAATTACAGCAGATAAGGTTTACCCAAATCCAAAAGCAGTTCACTAGAATTGAGTCCCAGGATACATCCTATAGGGTGAAATTGCAGCTCAAACGTCCAGTAGATCCAATCCATGCATCATTAATATTCCCAGAAACATCCGTAACTCCAAATTATCCAGTAACTCCAAATTATCCAGTAACTCGGTTGTCCCTCAATCCAGTATTATTCCAATTCCAAATATATAAGGGGAGGAAAAAAAAAA
>CAJUYG010005780.1:0-13240 GCA_910591675.1 Galerucella calmariensis
TCTCTACATTAATAAAAAATCCCTTATTTTTTGAATAATATAATTAAGTATATACCTTTTATTTCTTGCAATTTAAGTTTTTATCGAATTTTTTGCAACAGTTTTATTTATTTATTATATCTTTCATTGCAATGCCTAATGTTTCCAAAATAAAAGATCAACACAAACCTGTCATAATGGGTACAAATCCAATCGTCAGTATCCACACTTGAAAAAGCTTTAGCAAACTCAAAGTCACTTTTCGAACACTCATATTTACAAAGTTCATACACTGTCCATGTTATTTGTACACGGCTGCCAACACTTAAAGCACAAAACTTCTTGATTATTTGCACTAGAGCACAAGTAAAACGTATTATTATCGGAAATTGGCCGAATTACGAGCTCCGTCACAGTTCAGAGTTCCATTTTGTAGGTGTGTGTGTGTAAATAGTTGTTCGCCGAGAATATGGACTGGATTTCGCCTTTATTGGGCTACACATCGTTTACAATACCGTTTATTATAGAGGGAAACGATGTTCTGAGGGTTCGAGCACATTATGGAAAATTAAATGCTGTTTCATCGTTATTGACTCACTTTCCACTGTAATGTATTCATTCGAGAGGTTATTATTGAGAATTAAGGTAGTTCTGCTACGAGGGTCAAGCTATTAATATTTTTTGACAACAGAAATTATGTTTTCTCTTATTAGTTTTGTTGATTATAATTAAAATAATACATTTTAATAGGTTTAATAATCACAACAGGAGAGTGCCTATATTGATTATTGAACAATGTAAATGCCTAGAGTTTGATAATCATTATGTATTTATGGGCAATTTCTCCTTGATGTTTATCATTCCAATAATGTTCCTTAATCTCATGTCATATGATAATTTTGCAGCATCTGCGCGTCTATGATAATTGTCGGTTCATGCTTTGGACGATATTTGCGAATTCTTGAAAAATCCCAACAATGCACTTGAAAAAATTATGCTAGTATGTACGTAGTTTGCGGTTAGAAGGATTCGTTTACTAAAGTGGTTATAGGTCTGTTCCAACCGCAATCAAGTACTGTCAGAAACGATCATAGAATAGTCGACCAATGCAATCGTTGTTTGCTGTGACCAGTTATTCTCTGATCGTTTCTGACTGCTTTTGGAACAGACCTAATGAAAGATTCTAGTTCTAGAACTATTATACAATGCACCCTCGTAACGACAATGAAAGGTGGCGTTTATATTTATGGAACTTTATTTTATATTTGACTTGACGCATAAATTACGAGAAGAAACCAATTATTTTTCCTGAAGAATCGATAGCCAATGGAAGAGATACGAGTATAAGAAAAATAAAAATTATTTGTGAGCTTTTTTTTAATATGTTTTCGACTACAAAAGTTAGCGTACAAGTACAGGCAAATTATATTTATTTCAGAAATACCTTTCGAGAAATCGATAAGGGAGTCCACCTACAATGGCTTTTCGTCTGTGTATAGGCAAAAAACAGTCTAACTGATAAATCTTTTTCAATTCTGAAATATTGTGATTTCAAAAAACCTGAACCGTATTATTTTCCTTTCTTTCCCTTAAATTGTGTAAACCTCTAAAAAATAAAACACACAATGTTAACAACACTTTTTCCTATGAAAACTAAAACACGAAAAAAAACACAAATCCCATCGAAAAACGTCCTGGAATCTAAGAACAAAAACCGCTCAATCTACTAGAATCCCTTACCACAACCAAAAAATCCCCATTGATAAATCACCTCCATGTCCTATAGATATCCCCCCTATCCCGAAACACATTCCGAAGACCGATCGCGTCCTCCGGGGTTGATACTCCGAAACAAAAACGCAACTACACTAGATGCTTAATTGTTTTATCTCATCGTGGCACACTCTGACGCTGCCGCCGATTTCCTACTCTCAAACCCGCCAACTGGATATATAGATGCGGGTAAACACGTGCTTGTAACTAGACGGTGATTCGATATACACTGCCCACATTTGACAGCTCGGGAGAAGAAAAATGGCTGTTACCAGGGTAGTATCAATAGGGTGAATTTATAATATTATTGCCCTGACTTTCGATGATATTGAAAGTATGTAGGCAACTGTAAAGTTAATGAAAGTGTATTTCGGGAAATACTAAACTTGTGAATGAGTATACAGGGTGATTTATTGGGAAAGTAACGTACGTTAACTTCAGATACGGAACACCGAATCTGGGCTTCACTATTCCAATATCCAAGATACAGGATGCTTGATATATTCTGCCAAATTCTTTATTGGTCCGTAACTTTCTTAACATATTGTTTATTTTCTTAAAATATAACACACATATTCATTTTCAAGGTGTAATATCAATCAGTGTATTTAAAATAAGAAAAATCCAGTTCCGGGTTAAGAAAAATTGATGAAATATTCCGACCACAAAATAACATCCTGTATATTAGATTTTTCAAAAAATGTTACAATATTTGGAAAGGGTAGAAAAATGCTTTTTCGGCAAAACTGTAAATCGTGGAGATGTCCCAGGCGACCAGGCCCGTTTAACTTGGAACTGTAATTCATTGTCTTTCGGAGCACATAGTCCGAGAAGTAGATGTTTCTTCTTGGTGAACTGTCTTTTAAAATTTGTAAGGCGTCATAATGGTATGATACTATTATCTTGACATCTATCCCCTATATCAATTGTTAAATCTCAGTCTCAGTATTATTATTATTATGTGGATTTATGATTACTTATTTTTGGTCGAATATTATCGAACAAAACTGCAGGAATTTTGTGAAATAATCATAAATTCGTTGTATAATAAATCCTTTTTTGTTCAACTCACCTATATATCTCTGTAATGATCAGAATTTTCCACAATAAAAACACCATTGTCGTATTTTAAAGGGTTTTCAACCCTTTAGAAACCCCTTAAACTTTCTTTCCCGACGTACCTGTTGTCTCTATGAAAAAAGCGTTATTGTCCTTTCCCATTGACCGCCGTCAAACTTCGTTACCCATTCTATTGTTCGCGAAAATTTCAAGAACATTAGGCAACCCTTTTTAGTACACACAATATATCGCCCCTTACTGCTTTAATATTATGAATATCTAACTACGCCAATTACGCTACCAATCAAATGAGATTGTCACAACATTTTTATCTACACACAGCCACGAAGCCCTTGTCTAAATACCCCCTTGTTAGGGTTGCTGTCCTAATTGTGTTTGAACAGATGTAATGAAGTTTAATATACACTGCTGCTTTTTAGTTTTCGATGGAGATACGACACATTTTTTGAAAATCATTTAACATGGACCTTGAAAAATTGAAGGTATTCCTATGAATTGAGCTTTTATTGGAACTTTAGTTCCGTATGTTAGGTTGGAGCGAGGGGAAAATCTGACCGTTACGTTACTTGGAGCGAGAGGGGTCGCGACGCAAAAGATCTGACCGTTACGTTACGTTGTTACGTTATGTGCCTTGAGCGTGTGGGCTCTAGCGATCTTTTCTCAGTCTCAGAGCTAGTCTCTTGGCGCAAAATGTTGATTGTCAGCAAACATTGTATTATTAATTACAATTAATACTAATGTATATTTTTGTTAAATGAGGTTTCATTCAGAGTAAAATAAATTTTTATATTGATATGTGTATTTATTTATTGATTCAAAAAATCTGATTTTTGCTTAAAAGGAACTGAAGTTCCAACCGTTTGTCCCGCGTCACGTTCTACCTTTTTTAAAATATTTTTTCATAAGATACTCTCTGTATAAGAAGACAGTATCATGTCACCTCATATTCCTGAAGGTTAACTGCAAAACTTCGGATATTTATCATTTAAAATGTTGAAATTAAGTAGGAACAATTTGTATCGCACAAAATTCATTACAGTTTTTCGAGCTTCCCGTGATAGTTCCTCATAAATTGATTGATTAGTTCGGCACCACCAGTCAGAGGCTTCAAAACGTCGGCACCAAATTCTTCAGGCTTTTTGTGCTCTTGGATTTATTCACCATGAATAATGTCAGAGTGACCGGTCGGTAGGACTTATCCTGGGTGCACGTTTCTTTTCCTGGTTTAGGAAGGAACACAACCTTTAACTCTCTTTATGCAATTGGTAAATACCCTAGAGCGTGGCTGCTTCGAAGAATCAGGACTAGAGGACCCATTATGATAACCAATCCCTCTTGCAGGAGCTTGGGAATATGCCATCTGGTCCTGGAGTTTTGTAGGGGTCAAATGATAAAATGAGGTCTGAAGATCTCATCCATGAATTCCCAGTCCTCCTTTCGTTTTAGCAACCGGCTCGTTGTCATAGCTTGACTCTATCTTTACCGAACCTGGAAAGCGTTCACTGAGGAAGTGCTTGTGTTGATGTTTCCTCCTCTTCCATCCACAACTGACAGATAGGCTCCTCCCTTTATATGCCAATTTATGCATATGCTTTACCAGGCTACAGTTAGTGGTGCGCCATCCCCCTTTTTTATCTGGTTCCTGCTGAGGAGAGAGAGAAGATTTGTAGAATCTGTATATTATATTCATATTTATGTCGTTTGAATAACTCCTGAGATAGTTTTCCAGTGCCTACTGTTTTTTTACTTCACTTTTCTAGCAAAAATACATTTCATGGCATAGTTTTAAAAAGTTATTATTGAATTTTTTCATTTTCAAAGTGAAAAATTCCCTATTGCATCTATATGAAAAAAACTTGTTAACTTTGTAAAAGCGTCATCCACATACCCCGCTGTTAGCAAAGCTGTATAAGAGAGACAAAATAATTCGCATCGACGGCATCAGCTTCAGCTAAAGCTTTAGCTGCGAGACACCGCGCGTCGACATGGTGCGGCAACGAATATCGTCGTCGGCACCGTTTTCGACGCCGTGCTTTGTCTGTCTGACGTTGCGGCGCCCCAGGTGGTGTGTCATTTCTTATCCGTACACGTAATTCATCATAGAAACATGATTGCTCCAGCAAGGGTGTGGTTGTCCTGCTGACTCATCGTTGATGGAGGTTCATCTTTTAATGGTAGATTTATTACTTATTGATTGATAAGAGGAAAGAAAATTATTTTTCATGGAAAACAAGTCATCCAATAAGATATGGTTATATTTCTATAGTCGAGAAGGTAAATTCGTTTATTCCCATGCTTAAAGTATTTGTTTTGTTCGGAACTTGTTTCCTGTTATCTTTTCTCTTGTATTTATCTTCAACAGCGTGATGATGCTAGGTGAGCACCTGTATAATTATCTAGATACAATAATCTTCGACAATTTTCTCCACCATCCCTTCACATAATTACATTTTACTATAATCCATTGAATACCTTCCTATTTGCTTCTTCTTATTCTTATCTTTTCTGATTTCGTTTTAAAAGACAGGAAACAGTAGCAGTAAAATTGCAAGCTCTACATATTTATGTCTTTTAGGAAACTCAAGGCAGCATTTATTGAGTCTTTGAGAGCAAACTGTAAGCTGGTGGAGATTCTAGGCTGCCTTCACTGGTTTCAGACTTTTGACATTCTTTGGTTACATTGAGCACATGAGTGTGTGCAATCCTCCATCGGGTACCTCTTGAAGTCATTAGGGAAAGAGTTTATCGCACATTTCTAACTAGTTCATGGCTAATAATCGGATTGGTTCAGTTTTGGGGCAATATTTGTAAGGAATTATTTTTGAAAGGGATGTTTATGACCCATGATGTGCTGTTATAAGTAATAAGAGTTGCTGGAGGTGAATACCAAGCTTTTTGTGGACTGGAAATATTTTTTGTTTACCTACAAAGTTGATGAGCTTAAGAAAATGGCATTGTACGCTGGATTCCAATCTGCTATATAATATTCTGGAAGAATATTTCGAAAATATATTTAATTTAATAATCTTGAAGACCATTTTTAACTTGACCAAAATTAATGAAATTGCTTAATTTTCTCATCACACAAAATAAAATAATAATCTCAACAAATTAGTATATCCCAAAATAAAAAACCACCCAACCGTAATGTTTTTTTAAAGCAAATGCGTACGAAATATAAAAGTGGTGTTGAATGACTAAATTTATGGTGAAATTATACAGAAACCGTGGGAGGGTTGAAGCGAGAAAGATCATTTAAATTCTAGTCATTGTTGCGTTAAAGTAGTTGTATTGTATAGAGCCACGTTGTGGTCAAGAGTACTGTTAACAGGTAATAGAGGATGAAAGCATTTAAAGTAGGTAACTCACTACGAGAAATTCAGATGGATGAGCTATTTGATAGCAGAACTTATAAGTTTTGTCAACAAAAGTGAACTTTAAAGCTTTATTTCGAGTATTTGATTTTTCAAACATTGTTGCGAGTTAATAGTGAACAATGAAAAGTTTTTTTAAACAAGATTATTGAACTGTGACAGTGTGCAGCGTAATCAACGTTAATTTAGAGAGAAACTAAGACTGAAGATGCTCCTTCATGCTGATATCCACCTGAAAGTTGCTATTCAATGCTGTTTTGACAACCTATGTAGGTCACTTTTAGCTACTCCTAATGTAGAATCACGTCCTATCCAAGCTGAAGCAAAGCTGGAAATCGGCTCCTTGTGCCTTGAGAGGATGGAAGGTGTTCTCAGACTTTCCTCACTACATATTTGTGCCTATATACAGTGCTAATCAAAAGTCCCCTCCCCCCCTCGTATCTTTTGAACGGCTACATTCACATTAATAAAATTCGGAGGGTGAAAATAAAGTGTTGTAAACTTCTCTACGAATGGTAACAGGTGACTTAATAGTAATAGATGACGTCACAGTGCCACTCTGGCCGATAATTTTAAATAGGACCTTATGGCAAGTGATATCTCGTTTGAAAGGCATTGACATTGGCTACATAGCCATATTACTTTTGTTTGGGTTCAAACTAGTTTTGACGGATAAAAAAATCAATAAGCACCAAAACTATTGAAATTATTATCTTGAATTTAATTAATCAAATATCAACAATGGATTCTTATAGCAAGTGTTCGAAATGTGCTCCGTCTACCTCCTGACAATAATACATCCTATTAGTAAACTCTTGTCGTACTCGTTCGAATGTGTTAGCTGAAATTGCATTGCAATGCATTGCATTCTTCAATAATTCTTTCTTTCAAAACGCCAAATCTATCTGTTGCCGTAGTATAAACCTTGGATTCCAATTACCCCCATAGAAAAAAATCCAATGGTGTCAGATCTGGTGACCGAGGTGGCCATTCTATAGGACCTCGCCGGCCGATCCATCTACCTCGATATTCTTCATCCAGGTAACGTCTTACTGCACCATAATAATGTGCAGGAGCACCATCTTGTTGAAATGTTATTTCCAGATGGCCGAATTCATCTGGATTATCTTCCAGAATTTCAAGAATTAGAGGCTCAATTGCATTTTGTAACATCTCCAGATACACTTCACCGCTCAAATTTGAATTTAGGAAGACAGGACAAACTATGTGGTTTCCCAAAATACCTGCCCAAACATTAACTTTTTCTGGAAATTGGGTATGTTGTTCACGAAAGGTGTGAGGATTTGTGTCACTCCAATACCTTACATTTTGTGTATTCACATTTCCATTGGGGCAAAAAGTACTTTCGTCGCTAAAACAAATTGTTTTGTGAAATGTGGGTTTTGACTAATTTTATTTGTCATACATTCACAGAATTCGAGTCTTCTGTCGGGGTCGTCATCCGAAAGGTAGTGCACCATTTTTAACTTGTATGGATGAAATTTATTTTTAGCCAACTCTCTCTGTACTGTACTTTTACTTACTTCACAGATAGACGCAACTTCAGCTGAAGAGGAAGTAGGGTTTACTACCATTTCAGCAACTATATCAATTTTTTTATCATCACTAAATGTTGGTCGACCAGATCGTTTGGCATCTTGAACACTTCCTGTTGCTTCAAACTTGTGAAGAAGCTCCCTCGAATAAGTTCTCGAGATAGGGCGATCTGGGTATCTCTCATTAAATAAACGTTCCGCTTCATGGAGATTCTTTCTAGATTCACCAATTATTAAGATAGCTGCTACTTTGTCGGCTTGAGTACGTACCATTTTGCCTATGTAAACTCTCAAACGTCTCGTTAAACAATAATAAAATTAAATATCTAAGCTATTTAGAAATACTTTGCAAAGCAACAAATACTATTAAATTAAACACGTCATTTTTTTGACAACTAACAAGAGGCGGACTGAAAAATCTTCAATATTTAAATGTGAAATAATAGTTTGGCTATTTATTTAATTTATCCGTCAAAATTAGTGTAAACCCAAACAAAATTAATATGGCTATGTAGCCAATGTCAATGCCTTTCAAACGAGATATCACTTGCCATAAGGTCCTATTCAAAATTATTGGCCAGAGTGGCACTGTGACGTCATCTATTACTATTACGTCACCTGTAACCATTCGTAAAGAAGTTTACAACACTTTATTTTCACCCTCCAAATTTAATCTTCTTGAGCCCACCTGGAGTTTTCGTAGTTGAAGGTTTAAATAGGTATATCTTTCTCAATTGTTGATCATTTTTATTTGCTCATTTTCTGTCTTTATTATCTACTTTTCAGGAATCTGTATGTCCGAATGAAAAAAACAAAATCCTCATTTGGAAACTCGTGTGTCTGGCTGCACTATTGTCACAGTCAAATTGCTCCAATCTACTGAACCGATGAAGTCTAAATTCGGTACGCATGTCTCTGTGGCCCATACACGGTCTGTAAGCTGGATAAACTCTCGTTCGATTGAAAAAAATTGAGTCTCGTGATTGATGAAATGGCTTTGTTACTTCTATAATCACCACCCGTGAAAAAGAACGAAAGCCGACTCCGAAAATTCGAACCAGAAATTTAAAACGTGATTTTATCACATTTCATCTGCTCGAAGTGTGGATAGAGTTTTGAAATTTCCGAACAAGAATATATAACAAATTGTACCATGATGAATTACTTGTTGTTTGACAGTTCCATCAGAAAGCCGTTCAACCAATATTAACTTTTCCCATTTGGCAAACAGTATTTGGTATGCAGCGCAACTGATGTTTATAGAAACAACAAAACGAATATTACGTCTAGTGTTTAGTGTACACAAGTATGTCCTCTATTTGTATGCATGTTTAAACTTACTCACCATACGCCTACGGAGTGTTGGTTACTTATAAATATTTTTTCCGCAAACGTAAAAAAAGGTGGACATTATTAACGTCAATTCATGATGTTGAAGTATGATTTCACAGACGCCACTTTTTTGTATGGCCGTGAGCGGACAAAAAAGTAGAATTTTTTACAGGGAAAATAATTATTAGTTGAACTTTTAAACTTTTTTAACGATAATAATTATTAATAGTAAAATTACAGTTATTTAAGGTTGCACCTCTCATATTTAATGCACAACCTGATTTATTCACTTCCAATTCAAGCGAATTTTGTGCAGAGTTGAAAGAGTTCATCGACAAAATTTCCCGCGACTCCTTACTTGTTGTTGCTTCTGTTACATCAACGTCGACATAATCTCGCTCATGAGAAGCTGCTTTCAGGTACAGTGAAAAAGAATTCGACATCAAGATTTTTTCTGCAGTTTGTTTTTTATTAGACAAAGAGTCTTCAATGTATCCTTCAGCGACAGAGCTCGACCTCCAACCTCCATGCTGTTTCAAACAAGTAATATCAGCTCCTCCATCCACAAGCAAAGTAGCTGAAGTTTTTCTTAACGCATGGCCGGTGTAATCTTTTGAATTCGGTAGTTTTAAATAAGTTGCTACTGTTTTGGGTACGTTACTAATTGTATGAATTCCCATGACCATGCGATAACATTTTCCCTTTTGAAATTTCAAAAAAAAGCGTCGGCTTTCCATAGCTTGTGGACTTAAAGAAGTATATTTTTTGTAAAGATTTATATATTTTTCTCCAATAATTGTGAACGATCGTGGCTTTTTAGATTTACTATCAGGAATCTTTATATGAATAACAGATCCTAAATCTTTTATACCAAAAATGCACAGTCCAATTGTTGCTTTAAATCACTTACAATATTTCTGACATTATAAAATATTATTGAACTGTCAAATTTGTTTTTGACTTGGCAATCACAAAACCAGTAACCACGGAAATGTAGTGCGCAGTTTTATAATTATTATTCTCTGAATTTATCAACTTCGTTGCAATCGTTTTGAATTTTTATTTAAATATTAATTAGTTCTATAGTATGGATGCCGTTTGCGGGAAAAATAGCATGTTTCATTCGGAGCAAAAGCACTTTTTGTGGCTCGTCTGAAATTGTCGGCCTCACTAACTTTCGGCCATCAAACATTCAGACTCGCCACAAAAAGTTATACTTTTACTCCTAATAAAACAATATACTATTTTAGTTGATAAATATGAAGTTTTGTTATGGAAAATCATCAGGTGTTAGAACTCTGCAAAGTTGATTGTTGTTGATCCTATGATCATCCAAAAAATAACTGTATTGACCTGTACGGTCGTCTTACCTTACATACTCTTAAAAAATTATACAAATTGCAATTTAAGTTCGAAGTGTTCAAGGTTTCTACATTGTTTTGAAAATGTAACGTTTTTAACTACATCGCAAAATATTTATTATTATTTTACTGTTAATTCTAGATTCTTCTGAATAACTTCCCATACATTTCCATTTTGCTTGGGGTAATATGTTAGGAATTCTTTTAAACTGTCATTTGAAGGCAAAAAAATTCACTGATCACCTACAAACTGTGACATGTAAACAATCAAACATGAAATAAAGTCGGGATAGTGCACTGCAGTAAGCGCGCACAGATAAAGACAACCTTAAGGGGCATCTACCAAATTCGACCTTGCACAATTATGCTTTGTATATTTTTTTGTTTCCCTACGTCCTCACGTTTAAGTTCACATAACGAAAATTTTATTAGAAATATGAAAGCTCCGCAACATGTAGGTAGCCAAGCGGTCCAAGCGGACTTTGGTTCACGTACGACTCTATAAGCTTCGTCAGTAATGAACTGGGAGACCGCCGAGACCGGCGAGCGTTGTATCAACAATGGAACGGCACGCGACTACCGAAGCAGAGAGACAATGTCAGTCATAGAAGGATAGAAAAGCGAGGGATGGATTTTTATTCGATATTTTAGTGGTAGCAACCGAATTTCAATAAGGAATTGTACGGTCATAAGTAATTTGAGGATTCTGATCTGAGATTTTTATATAGTACCTATTCATAAAGCTTCAAATTGGACTTTTTATCAATTAGTTTTTCCATTTAATCCATATTTAATTCTTTACAAGGGCTCAAACTTCGCTTAATATGTGTAATTACCTCATGATTCGTATTTTTTCAACAAAATTTGGTTAGCATTTCAAAGTTTTTATTCGATGAGAACTCTAAGTTCAACATTAATCTACATGATATATTTTTTTCTTAATTTTCAATACATCCATTACCACGAAATTCTTTGCCAAAAATATTTCGATATTTTGTTAAATCGCTGCCGATAGATTCCCCTTAATAATGTGTTTCTCTTATTTAAAATATCAACTGCACATGGGTGTTAACAGGACAACAAAAAAGTAAAATACAGGCGACAGAGATGAAATATTTGCGAAGATTAAGAGGTGTAACAAAAGAGAATAGAATGAAAAACATAGATATCAGAAAAGACCTGGGTATACAATCGACCTTAGAATTTGTAGAAAGACAACTACAATGGTGGGGACATTTACAACATATGGATGAATGAAGACCAGTAAAGAGAATATGGAAAGCAAAAATTGAAAAAAATAAAAAAATAAAAACTTGGGATAAGGTAATAGCTGGAGAAACTGGATAGAAGCGAAGGACTTAGCTCAAAATGGGAAAGAGTGGAAAAAATTCGTGACGGAAGAATAGCTGCAACACACCCTACACCACTAAGTGGTAGAAGGCTTTAAGATTATATATATAACTGCACATGTGTATTTGACACTATGAGGCAGCTCTATTATTGCTTGACCTTAAAAAAGTTCCATTAATACTCTATTATTTGGTTGGTATTATAAATACACATTTTTGATTGTAACTTTTACTTACTCTGTATTTTTTGCTCAATTGGGCTTGGATATAGCGTTAAATAAATAAATTGAAATGAAAAATACTTCAAATCGTCTTGTCTGTGACTAATGCGGGCATATGGATACATTTAACTACCCTTATCATAATAAATAAGTATGAAACCACCCTAATGTAGATTCCCAGGTAGAACCAACTATTATAATACTTATTGCTAACCATTTGGTAATCATTCATCCCCAATAAAAATATTTTTTTTCGAAATATAATGTACCAAATTTATCGACTTATCTTATATGGCATCTGACACGCAAGTTTTTGTCATAGTCCCCCAAAACCTTTTACCATTCTTCATTCTGAGTCTGAATTTCAGTCATTAAAATAAAATCAGTCGGCTCTTAGTATTAGATTAAAGTGACAGGGGCGGACTTACGCTTGAAATATTTTAGTTCAAATGTAAGAACTTCACAAAATGTGAGGAAAATTGGAGGCGCTAGTATAGCTAAACTGTCATAAGTCTTTAGAGTTTTAGGTTATGTAAACGAAGGGTTTGTTTAATTTCATTTGGTTACCTTTTATGCTTGGTTTTAGCAAATTTCCATGAAAAAATTAAGAATTTTGCGCAGCTGGTGCTATGTTTAGTTAGAGATAAGTTTCCTCAATATACAATAGATATAATTGTGTCGCAGAATACTAATCAAATGATTACTAAAAACTCTCACTACTACAAATGTGAATAATTGCAAAAATATGTATATACTTTGGCAAGTTTATCTGAAACCGTGAAAGGAATGCAGTCGAAAACATTCGACATTGCCACGTTTAACTATGAAAAAGTTGAAGTACTGATTATGTAGTGATAATAATTATAAATGGGTCTTTTTATTATTAACAATATTAAAAATATGATTGAACGTTAATTTTGTTTCCTTGGATTTATTCTATTAGCATTATTTTCCAATTCATGAATATTAAAAGAGAACACTTTTCCAAATTTGTTATGGGCTTCTTAAAGCTCTGGCAACGTTGTACGAAAACCATAACGATCACACCCTCCGATTACATAATTGGTGATTTTTATCGACCAGCTGACTTCTTATTGGCAAGCGCGTGCGTATGTTCTTCCCTCTCACTTTGTCAATTGACTGATATTGATTTATCCAGTGGCGTTGTTATTGTCAGTTACCTTTGTAATTTCAGTTTTACTTGGTAAAATAGGT
>CAJUYG010005781.1:0-13237 GCA_910591675.1 Galerucella calmariensis
ACAACGCGATGGAACAAAAAGGAAAAAAAAGAGGTATTTACAGGAGGACCGACGATTGAAAAATTGAAAGAATCTGGCTTGCGAATATGGCCTCATATAGAGCTATTTGTTTTGAAATCCGAATGAAATTGGGATCGGACCGTATACTTTCACTGAATAACAATATATTCGGCGTCGTAAAGAAAAGAATACGATCGTGTCTAGGTGCAATCTAACAAATCAAATTACGTCAGCTACCCATTCATTTGACATAAAGGGAGATTATTGAGAAAGCTTTCTATAAAATGGGATATAAATTTTTGAAATGTTAAAACTATTTCAAGAGAAAGAGATAGAATGGTAATAGATTAACCTAAATTGCAAAACAATTGAATGAATATCAGTTCGATTTTTATTAAAAACAACTGAATGTGGTTTGAAAATATTTCACCCATTCAACAGACACTTTTACTCATTATTTCGTGGGTTTTTTCTAGAAATGTATTATTATCTCTCATTTTATTGAATATTATGAAAGCGCGGAATTAGATAAAACGTTGTACGTAAACACGTTATGAAGAGAGCGACATTGTTCAACACGCGTAATTTGCAGAACTCGCCAGCGCTCGTTTTGGCAAATATTACGTTGTTGAACAATATCGCTCTTTTCATAACTAATTACGTAAATATCTATTTCACTATGTCTGACACTTCTGTCAAATTTACTGGCCGCACAAAAGTTTATACAACAAACGGCTGAATCCAAGGCAAAAACATCGAGCACCCTGTATCTCATTAACGATGAAACTTTGTTACGTTTTTTTTGTGAAATAAGTTTTTTTTCAACATCATTCGTTTTATCTTAATTAAAAAAAAATCTGACGAAAAATCACTCGAAAAAAGGAAACAAATTATTTTCTCCTTTCTACCATTGGATATCGGTTCTTTTGTCACTTATGAGTTTTCTCGGAAGAAAAAGTTAACGACAAAACGACACATCAAAGCCCATAAGGCCTCGCCAGCCATTTCTTGGGATTTCCAAACAAATAGCTTTATATGAGGCAATATCCAAAAGCCCTTACAGTTGGGCGGTAAGGCAGTCTCTCCTGGCAAACAAACTACTCGTGTATTCAGCTTATAGACTCCAGAGTTCAGGACCGATAAATTTATAGTCCTGAAGGATTTAAAAGCTACGTGGCCTGCCAGAATGGCACGTTTCAATACTCCACAATATTAGTGTACTCTGATCGGTGAATAATGGTGAAGGCTACACCAAATTTTATTCTATTTGGGACCATTGCAAGCTATTAAATGAATTCGGTGAAAAGATAGCACACCCTTTTCATGGAAAACGTTCGAATCTGGCCATTTTAGAGGATAAAAAAAACGCAAAACAAATTTGTACTTCGTCTTGTTTTGAAATAACATTAAAAGAGCATTTGGTTAAGTGTTTTTAGTCATTAGATATAAAAAAGCTTGGGAAAAATAGAAAACTTACTTCAAAAAGCACTCGGTACTCGTAACAAATTATTTCGCCTTTAAATAGAGTTTGAAATTTTCAAAAATACACAAAATGCTCAAAATTCGTCTCTAAGAGTTTTTTCTCCTCCAAATGGAGTCTTGAAATTTTCGAAAATCCACTATTCAAAACCAAAGATACGCATAACTCGACTAATATGATAGATAGGACGTTCTAGTCTTCGGCAAACGATTCAGGAGAAAATTTTACATAATATTTGACCGACTTTTTTCTTAGCCGAAAGCATCTCAAACAACACCCCATTTCTGAACGAATTGTAGATTAAATAAACATGGATTTTTATTTAAAGAAACTCGAGAAATACCGAGTTTGATAAAATAAAATTTTCTATCGCCATCGCTATTATTCAATGATCAGGCTACTAATATTGTAAAGTATCGAAACGTGCTAGAATACCTGAATACGTACAGTATTAATCCTGTAAATTAAATTCATGGACGAACAAAGAGTGGTTGGAAAGACACTTCCAAAAATGGAAATAAACAAATGCAGTCCGTATAAACATTTTATAACACTGAGAAGTTTGCTCTGATCCAAAACACGTCTTCTCATCTCGTTGTCAATTCCATGATGATGTTTCGGTGTAAACTTTAATGGACAAATGTTGTATAGTACCAACTTATCGAGAAAAAACCCTAAGTCTATTGACAAACAATAAATCCACCCTACTCATGCACTATTGATAAAAGGGTTTTTTAAATAATCAATTTTTTTGTAACATTAATAAAAAAATACATATTCAATTCAACATTTTTTTTGGTGTAGTAAATTGGAACACTTATCATTCTGTGTAAACTCCACTGTAAAGCGGAATTGAATATTTACTAGAAAATGTAAAAAAATTGATTATCCCGTGCGCTCCCACCAAATTTTTAAATATTCCAAATGGACTTTTCAGTATTTTTTTATTTTCTATCGAAGTAAACTCAACCAAAGATTACAGAATAAAAACATAAGATGTTTCACTCGTTCGAATTTATCGCGTAAAACACCGATGCCGCTGGTAAATGTCTGGTGACTTGGATGGTACAGTAGTTGCCATTTAATTTGGCATATTATACGGGACGTCGCCCGTCGAGCGCTGTTATTTTAGAACGGTGTTTATTGGTTGTTCGTCTTTTATATTTATATTGTAAAGATTTTTAAAATTTATTAATTAATAGTTGAAATGAGCAAAAAGTCATATTAATATTTTTCTCTTTAATAGCAAAGCTTAAAAACTAAATATTTTGTAATATTTGCTAATACAAAATTACGGATTTATTTTTATATTAAGGATATTATATAAACAGTTACATTAAGCAAGAAAACACAAAAATTCAATTCTATAGCTAACCAAAGGGGAATTGGTCAGTTCCTTTTGAAGGAATTTACTAAATTTTCTGTTCATCATCCATGTAATCCATTTCCTTCCAAATATTATGCAAGTCTCTATACCAGAGTTCGTATATATTTTACTCTCAAATGTATATTGAAAGATTTGAAAGACAATAGATTAAATTTAACACATAAACCAAACCCCAAACTTAGCATTTTACAACATTTATAAAATTTTTTAATAAAGGTATCCTGCAGCTGCTTCTCTTTTTACTGTTTTAACCTTGTCAATCCAAAAAATACGCGTTATTTAAAGATCAAAATTTAAGATTTAGTGGCCCTATTATTCTGGTGGCTCTAATGAGTATATTTAATTGAATTTGTAATAAATATCTGCTAGATTATCAATAAGTATCACAAAATTACTAAGTTGCTGGAAAAAAAAACTGTGAATTGATTTTAAAAACTCAAGTTTATTTTTTACTAATTTTTTCAAATTCATATCCCGAACATTTTTCGAAATAATTAACATTTAAAAATAATCCTTTCTGATAAAGAGAATCCTATTAATTGAAATATATATTTCTCTAATTACCCCTGTATAGCTTAAAATAAAATAAGCTTTTTGAACTTCTCTTGTATCTACCGGTCTCGTTATTGACAATAAAAGCGAGTCGTAAATATAATTTGTGAGAGCGGCGTCCGTTTGGGACAGCAACTTGAATCAAACCGCCCTGTATTATATTTTTATTCTGTAATCTTTGTCTCAACTTTAGCATTCTATCTATTCCAATAGGTACTGTATACGATTCCAAAGGTACTGGTGATCCCATCTCTAAAAAATTCAATATCCCGTGCGCTCCCACCAAATTTTTAAATATTCCAAATGGACTTTTTAGAATTTTTTTATTTTCTTTCGAAGTAATCTCAACTTGAGCATTCTATCAGAAGTCCCTCCCCCAACCTGTGGAAATTGGCGTACCTCAAGGGTCAATCTTAGGTCCTCTGATATTTTTATTATACATAAACGATCTTTCTAAATATGTTAGCACAAATAATTTGATACTATATGCAGATGACACAACATTAGCAATTGATTCTGAATCTCCAGATGAGCTGCTTTTAAAGATGAATATTTTATCAAAATAATTTACATCGACGCAATAGTATAGTATACTACTCCCATAATTCCTATAATCTCTTTCTATGGGGGGGGGGGCCTGTGCGGTAAATGCCTCAAGGATTTTTACTTATCAAAAAAGGATTGTTCGTCTAATTTTTAATCTATATTATAGAGAAACATGCAAAAATCATTTTAAAGATTTCGGTGTTCTAACTTTTTATTCTATTTACATCTACAATTGCATATTATATGCAAAAAGTAATTTTAGTGATTTTAGTCTTAATTCTGATTTCCATGATTACCCAACTAGATCTGGCAAACTTATCCGGCCACCAAACCATGAAACGTCATTGTTTGAAAAAAGTCCTGTCTATAAAGGAATTCAATTCCTTCCAACATTTGCCCATCTGTATAAGAGATGAAAACAATTTCAATGTTTTCAAACAAAAACTTAAAAATTTTTTAATTGTCGAATGTTTTTATGATGTATCATTGTTTTTAAACAAACGATTTCAATTTAACTGTTTAATAAGTAAGTCGTATTTAATGTAATATCCTCTTTTCTGTTTGACCTGTCCTATATCATGTACTATGATCAAAAAGGATGAATAAAGTATAATTATTATTATATTATTATTATCTATTCCAATAGGTACTTTATTGGATTTCACATTGAAAAATTCATCGGGCGTGTACGATCAATTTATGAAATTTCACATTTTGTTGTAAGCTCGTTTCGAAATGCATTTGTGACAGCATCAACAAGATGAGAGAGCGTGTGTGTGTATATATCAATTCATCAAATCGGTGAATTCGATGAACGTTGATGAGAGCTCGCCTGTCGATTATATCGTTGAAAATTATAGCGAATCAATAAACGAAGAAATTTCCTCGTTGTACATGACAATCTAACAGCCCGTTGTGGCTATATACATTTTTCTGTATTATTTATTCATGCAGTGTTTAAAATACACAACTTTTTCAACAACCTGCGTATAAAGTAAATAACATTTATTTCTAGAAAAGGAAGTACCATTATTTTATACTTAAGAGTTCAAAAAAAGATCTAAGAAACTAACCTGACCTGATATGGGAAAATGACAGGCAATAAAGCCATAAAAGTATTAGCCGTGACAATATTTTGTTGGCGAATAACTGGGTCATTCTTATTTCTTTTTCATCAGGTATAGTGCGGCTTAAGCTAAGTGCTTTCAAAGCCGCTTGGCTGTCCGAGAAATTTTTGAAACTTTAGTTCTTTACGTCAGGTTATGTTTGAGCGACCGGGGGTCGCGTCGCAAAAGATCTGACCGTTACGTTATGTTACGTTGCTTCGTTATGTGCCTTGCTTGCGTGCGTGTGCTCTCTCCTTAGTCTCTCTCTCGTTTACGAAGCAGCGATTCATATGCTTCGGCCGGGAATCGAACCCGGTCCGCCCGCGTGGAAGGTGAGCATTCTACCACTGAACCACCGATGCTATATTAAAAATCTATGCAAAGCTGGTATTCGCAGTGCTGGTGATCTACTTTAATTTGTTCGGATAATTTTTTATTATTATTGCCATAATTTTTTTTGCGCGATTTATCTTTTTTGTTTATTTACAACATCGGTTGTCAGTACGGTAGGTTGTGTTTAATGGTTTCTAAGTTTAACACGTCGGTAAGTGATTTACTTACCGTTCAGACGTCAAAAAGTAATAAATAACATAAAAACAATTTCAAAGTTTCAAATTTATTCACCTCAAGACTCAAGTGTACCGGGGTTCTGATTAAGAGAAGTAGCACGCTGTATCTCAGAAAATATTTATTGTAGAGCTTACAGAAAAAAATCAAAAGATTGAAATTGGACTATCATCGACTTCACAACAATGACTATTCTAAAAACCGAACGTAAAACTAATAATGGGACTTGGAATTACCAAACAATCTAGCAAACGAAAGAATTGGGAGAACAATGAAATAAAGCAGAGCACGTAATAAACTAGGAAAAAAGAAGACGACCGACTACACACCCGAAAAATATAATATTCGTGATTCCGGGATCTGTTGAAATACCGTTGATTAAAATGTCACCCCTCGCCTGCGGCTTTTCAATTAAGGTTAAATAAAAAAAAAGATTCTTATACTGACTAGTATCTTTTAACATTACAATATTTATGATGACGTTATTACGTTTATCTTCTGTTAAACAACTAAAGGGATGGAGATTTGGTAAACAATACGGCTTGATATACAATATATTTAAAATAAAATTGTATAGGTACCTACTATATTACAGTCGAGGAAACCCACACCCTAAAAATGTTTATTTCGTTCGAGGGGCCCAAGGCGATTTTCTTTTAGTTGAAATACAAAAGGTCTTCCTTTCAAATCCACTGTTTCAGTTATTTCGGTTAAATATTTATATAGCGTTTTTTAGTCGGAATAATAATTTTCTCCGGAACGTGTTTTATACGAGGGATGTGGAAAAAGTTTTTATAATCGTTAATCTTAATTTGTACTCTGGAGGAAATAATCTAATAAGGCCAAGGCTGTCGTAAAGGATTATAAAGCCTGGAGAATTGAAACGTTAACTTTGTTGGTTAACATTTCAGATATTAAAAATGTGCAATTATCACTTCAGAATTTTGATTTTTGGTGGAATGGTACATTGTCGCCTAAATGGGCATCTGAAAAAGCTCAAAATAGTGGAGGAAGAAGAATGCAGATTTTGTGGCATGGAAGAAGAAACCTCCATCCACATACTTTCCAACTGCACAGCACTCCAGAATCCTAGAGCACAGCACCTGGGAGATTACTGGATAGAAGATGAAGTTGAAGCCTGCAGACATCCTAAAATTCCTCCGGGAAATAGGACCAAAGGAGCTACTAGCTTCTGACACTCTTCTCAGAAACTAAGTAGAAGTAAGGGGGCACAATGGATCTTCTAGGTTTTAGTGAATGTCACCTCAAAATACAAAAATACATGTAGTACAGGGAATGAAGCATTTCACCTGGCAATTTTTTCGTCCAGCATGAATTGACTTGAAATTTTAACAGAAGGTAGGTGATAGCTCAAGGATCAAAATCTATATCGAACCGAAGGGCGCTAAAGCCTTGGGGGTGGTTTTTTTTTATTACATTTTAACCACAGGAATCGGGTGAAAAAGTGATTCTAAGCAAAAAATGCTCCATACATTTTTTTTGTAAATTCAATATTCTCTAAGTTATTCGCGATTGAAAGTAACGCTTTTTAGAGGAAAAAATCGACGTTTTTGATATGTTTTTCGCGGATAACTCGAAAATTATGCATTTTATCAAAAAAAACTGTGGAGAGTAAAATTGTAGCTTTTAAAAAAACAAGCAAACCCCTTTTTCATTGTTTTTCTAAAACCAATAGGAACCGAGATATGGCCCATCAATGATTAGCTTTTTTTCCCAAATGCAAAATGTGATAGATTCAAAGTCAAATACCGGAAAAATGATGCATTTTTCGTAGAAAACTCATAGAATCTTTTTCAAAGAGCATGATTAGACCTTTCTTTTCAAAAAAGAAGGTCTGTAGCATCAAAATTGAGTGAATTATGACAAAAATAATGTCAGTACTGAGTTTTTTATACAAAAAAATCGGCGAAAACAACCCCCTAACTAACCCCCTAATTAAAATTGATCTTCACCCTTGTGCAATTCTCTTTGAACATGTATGGTTAATATGTCCAAGAAGTTTGACCAATTTAAAATTTATAGTTTTCGAAAAATTATGGCTTAAAGTAGAAGGTTATTTTTCATAATTTTGTATTTTTTACCCATTCTTTCAAAATAACTCCGAAAATATTAGAGGTACAAGCAAAGTTAAAAAACGAAATTGTAGCTTTTTGTATGAAAAAAATGTTCCTGGAAGTAGATTTTTTGTACAGTTAATATTTGACGAGATATAGCCGTTTAAAACGTCTATTTACGCACGAGCACCACCATTTTTTATCCCTTTAAACTCACCCCATTTCAAAACGAAAGGGTCTAAAGAGATTTAACTTACAGATCCTTGTAGTTCTTTAAAAACTCTAAAAAATCGTTTTTGAATAAACTTTTTATCATCAAAAATGAAGGAAATAGATACGTTAAAAAAACCAATCGATTTCTTTTTCGAAAAATTCCAATACAGCGCATTTTTATGTTAATAAATTTTTTTTGTACTCAAGTCTACTTTTTTTCAATTTATATCTATTACAATAGTTTATAAAAATTGCAATGTTGTGAAGGGTGGTTTTTAAAGGTTGAAAAGTTACTTAATGCACATTTTTTTTTACAACAGAATTATTGAGCAAATCCCTATTAGCATTAATCTATTAGCACTAATTATCTTGGCAAACATTTTTTTTTACATATAACACTAATAACAGTTGATTTTCAAGGGTTGAAAAAGTATAAAATTGTATTTTGAAATGTAACAAATTCATCATTTTACTAATTCAAACCAATTTTCACCTATCTTAAGATTTATAGTGCTATTTTTTAATTTTTGACATTTAGGGGTAGTTTTCACCCCTAAGAAACAATCAGGGTTCGTCGGCATGACATGATATATATAGCAGAGGGTGAGTTGAGCCTAATCCCAAATTTTTATCCAAATCAATCAGAGGCGAAATCATTTTTTAAGGATTCGTGATTTTTTTTACATTAAGCTGTAACAGTGGCTGCTTTTTCAGGGTTGAAATATGATGAAATTGTATTCCAAAGCTCAAAACAATCATTATTCAACTTATCCAAATCAAATCTTACCCATTTTCAGGTTTAAAATGTTATTTTATGATTTTTGACAAATAAGGGTAGTTTTCACCCCTAAAAACCGTTTAGCGCTCTTCGGTTCGATATAGATTTTGATCCTTCGGCTATCACCTACCTCCTGTTAAAATTTCAAGTCAATCCATGCTGGACAAAAAAATTGCGAGGTTTTACCTTTTTTTGAGTTTCATTCCCTGTACTAATGTTGAAAACTATAAATCATTTTTAAAAAGACTATGTTTTTATTTAAATTGTAAATTTTCGTAAATAAAATCCATTTTGTTTGTGAAGAGAGTGTTTAGATTAAGAAAATAGGTGGGTGTGTATATATATAAATTTAGGTATCTTACAAACTGCCATAGATAACGGAGCTATTCAGTTGTTGAAAGAAAACGAGCCATTGGGGAACAATAATTTGCCACCAGCTACTGTTGACTGGAATATACGACTGATTTCACACTCACTACACTCGATTTACTAATGTGCTATGCTCTAAAGAAAAATCCAAATGTGTCGGATTCGCCCTCTGAAAATTTATTTACCTTTCTGCATTTTGGACGGCTTTCAGCAGCCATTGATGTTGAATGATTATATTGAATATTAGAGCATTAAAGAAAATTATAATAGAATATTTCACAGCACTACTTTTCAACCAATAAGATGCTTTAATTTTGACTAGTTACCATGGCAACTATACAGGGTGGTTCTTAAGTAATTGTTCATAGAAGTACACCTAATTATTGAATTATAATGGATCTGGATTAAATTCTCAACAAAACGGCACAAACCGCATGTTGATAGCTTTTGTCGAACTCGAGATATAAATAAAAACGCATAAACATAAGTGAGTATAGTATTGACACCCTGTATTATAACTTAAAATTAAATATGGGAAAGAAAGATCATACAGATATCTTGGTCATTAAAACTTGTTGTCCAATTGAATGTTCAAATTGTTTTTCATCGTTTTCCACACAAATATGTAATCTAGCACGCTTTGACATATCTGTTACTTAAATTTCAGCTGTTGATATACTATTTATAGCGTTTCTAACGCGCTGTTGCATGTTGTCTCGCGTGGTTGGTGATTCTGGTACGCTAAATCTTTCAATCTTACCCACAGATAAAAGTCCAGACATGTTAAGTCTGGAGATCTAGCTGGTCCTGAAAATATACTTACCCTTCCTATACATCCATTTGAATAACTTAAATTCAAATAATCTCTAACTCGTCTGGAAAAGTGCGCAGGACACCCGTCATGCTGTAATATCATACCTCATGTTTGTAAGGCAATATCTTTCAATAGAACAGACAACCAATTATCCAGAAAATCCAAATATGTATCGCCATTTGAAGTTCCAAGAAATATGAACCTGCGATCTTTCCGTCAACTATACCACACTAAACATGAGGACTCCATCTACCTTGAAGCTGCACTTCCTCTACCCAGTGCGGATTTTCTTCAGACCAAGTTCATCATAAGTAAATATAAATAATACTATTTATGTTAATTTCACGCTCTGAACTTCGGACGTGCGACCTTCCTACTTCTATTTATGTAACGATTCAACGTTCTTATGATTTGTTGAAATTATTATCACACCAGGAGGCTGATGTGGTGCCGGCGAAGGGACGGCTCCTTTAAAAAAATATACTTGATGATAAGTTTAAAAAAAAATCAGCACGACCCTGTTCCTGGCGGAATTTGCCGGTGCAATTCTTGTTCCAATGAGAAATAATAACGTAGGAACTCGATGTTACTATGTATGTAGTCGTTATGTACAAGCTCTTCGGTCGTAAAACCCTTTCCGACGTCGGGGGTTTTATTTTCCGTCTAGAATTTTAACAAATTCATTACCTAATATTAAACGCCGATCCTTGCTACGAGAGAGAGATAACGTGTGCTTTTAATGATCGTATACAAACGTAAAAAGACGAAAACGACCAAAAACATTAATTTAAATGGAAAGCAATAAGTTAACCATTTGAGATAATATAAACAGAAATACCTATAGTAAAGTGTTAGTGAAACGACATGAGAAGGTAATATCGCACCTATGAATTTTCACAATAGCGGAACTGCTACCGCAAGTATTTCAAGCAGTATATCAGCAGATTATATCACTATAGCCATTTCTCCGCACCGTTACGGATGTGGCTGGCGGACTCCGACGTCATTAGCAAACCGGCACTGAGCTAGCACCTGGATATGCCCTTTCGAAAAGTCATTTCTAGGGCTTACGCCGTCGACCCCCCCCAAACGTCGAACCGCAAATACGGCAATTTATCGCTAACCCATGACTTCGGAATCAGCTACATTAGTTTCGATGACGATTTAGAATGTTCATAAAAGATCTTTTAACAGGGTAAATCAATATTCATTTGAAATTATTATTATTTCTAATTTTGACATATGAAGTGACACTTTTTAAAACTGATTGACATTATGAAACGTCTTACTTTTTGTAACTAGTTGCATGAAGTAAAATTTTATGCAATTGGTGACGAAAAATGTATTTCAAAATTAGTGACAAAAAGAATTATTCTATTTATTAAACAGTTATAATACAAGTTAAAAACATAAATTATAAATTAATTAATTATTGTAAATATTGATAACACAATTATTGCAATTATTCAAATTAATTCCCGACGACATATTTTTTTCATTGCTCGAACTTGCTGTTATTTGGGAAGCGGCGCACATTGCATTAGATTAGATGTTTCACCAAATATTTCTTGCGCTATAAGTTTTTTATTATTCATGAAATTTTCAACATATCCCTTCGCAACAGAGGTAGATTTCCAACCTCCATGCCTCTTTAATTTTAAAATATCAGCGCCACTGTCTGCTAGGAAAGTGGCAGAGCTTTTTCTGAAGCAGTGGCCAGTATATAGAACAGGATTTGAAAGACCAAGAAATTGTGCAATAACTTTTGGCAGACTGCTAAATGTGTTAATTCCCACAGGATTTCTGGTACATTTTCCATTCGCATATTTTACAAAAAATCTGTTGTGTTTAAGAACCTGAGGACGCAACTTAATATATTTTCTTAATATTTCAACAAGATTCGTATTTTCAATGTCTCCAGTGGTAATTGCAAACTGCCGTATAACTTTTGTTTTTGTAGGTGGGATATCAACACGAAAATGGCTTTCTTCGTCAATAACATTTTCAACTGGAAGAAATGTTAATTCTGCTTTTCTGCATGCTCCTGCCATTCCAATTATCATTGCACCCTTAGTCATTAAGTATTCTTTGTCATCAGCTTCCACTAAAAATTTGGCAAAATCTTCTTTAATAAAAACTTTCGACTTTTTAGCACTGTACCCGTCCGCTTGCCTTTTAATATATATGCTATCAAATTTGTATATTTTTTATTATCAATTTCGAAGTTCTTGTGAAAGATATATTTTGTGGTCATGCCTTATTTCTGTGTGTCCTCTCCCATGTGCCACGTCATGGTCTGATGCTTTTTCCAGTCGGGTTAGGGTTGCCCTTGCTTCGCACATTATGACACAATGTAGCGGAGGAAGGTCTCATTGTCTCCAGCGCCGCTGTAGGAGTCCCCATTGCCCCTGTAATGCCAATGCATGCAAGTCTTTGGACCTTGCAAGTTCAACTTAGTGTTCAGGAAGTGCCATCGGTTCGAGTAGTCGTGACATCGTTTCAAATTGTAGGTGATAGGAAAATTTGTAGTTTCTGGTTTTCAATTTTGTCAGCTATTCTTCGTATACCTACCACCCTGACCTTCGAGAGGATTTTTATAAAATACTATTAGTATACAATCCTGCGGAGAGAAATTCCTTAAATTCGATTAGATATCGCTTTTATAGTGTACAATATCACGCGATATCACTACCACTCGATAACACACTAGAGAGCGCTCAAGAGCTGTTTGCTTCATGACCTACATATATATTATATATTTAATCGAGATTACCAGTTATATTGTATGTTGCTCGAATTTCACAATCACTTTGTTTGATATTGGTGAGCTAGGTATTTCGAGATTTTACAATTTAATTCCCCAATACATTGTACGCCGATTATCGTTATAGTACCTATAAGTGCTGTCCGAAGTTTTTTTTTATTGAAATTTGTGCTTTTACATCTACATTGAAAATTACATGTTCCAAAATAGTTTGTTTAATCACTATTGGATATTACAAAAAAGCTCCTAGCAAGCCAAATCATTTTTGTTATAGGCCAGTCGATATGGGTCATTTTAGACCAAAAATACAAGTAATACGGCTAATTTTTTTTTATAAGTACCTTGAAGTATGTAGATTAATATGAAAAATAGTTTACCAGTTTATCGATTTCCCAAATTGGAAAAAAAAGATAGAACGTGTCGTGGGACACACGATAAGAACTTTAGTTCCTTTTGAGCAAAAATTATGTAATACATCTGACATTATAGATAATCAATTTGCATATTCCTCGGTGGTCGAGTAGTGAGCAAACCAGACTCTCACGCGGTAGACCCGGGCTCGATTCCCCGTGAAGAAGTTTTTTTT
>CAJUYG010005782.1:0-11744 GCA_910591675.1 Galerucella calmariensis
TGCAGAGTGTTAAAGAGGAGGTCTTTTTTGCTAATAATTGGCCATATCTTTGTAAAACACCCTTTTAATATATTAGAGTGCTATATTTTTGTAACGCTCTCGGTGAAGTCTTTTCGATTCTTGAACAAAATATAGTACGTTCCTTTAAAAAAAATGTAAGTTTGTGCTGCTACGTGGTTTTGGAACACCCTGTAGAATCGAAAGTATTTTCAAAATGTGCTCTCAGTAACTGTATTAGCTCACACAAAACTATAAAGTTCTATCTATCACCACAACGATGTAATCCTCCGATGTCAGAAGATTGCCCCACCCAGTATATTAATGATGATCAGGTGTGGGGAGAACGAAGAAGCCGTGGTTTGCGCATTTTGGGATATAGGAGAAGCTTTCGACAATAAACCACATAGGACTTTCAAGAAAAGCATTGAATAGTAGATGTGTAGACAGTACAACATCCAAATGGATGTCGGAACTGCTTACAACTAGAGTAGCAGAGACAAGGATGAGCAAAGATATTGTCCACAGGGAGGAGTAGCATCTCTATTAATGTGCAGCCTGACGGTTGACCAACTTCTATGTAGTTTGTGACATCGTACAAAAGGGCCTAAGCTATATAAATAGCTGGAATAGTCAACTGCAGTCTTATCATGCGGGTCATACGATTCAAAAAAGACATACTTACCATTTTTGTTTTCTTTTATTGCGTTTAATATTGAATAAGACAGACTTATGCAACTTCGGCGTGAGAAAAAAGGATATGTATTTAGTTTTTAGCGATTCTAAAAAGTCCTTTACCATCGAAGTTCCTATTTAAATGTCAGTTTTGTGACTTTGTCAACTCAAAATGACAATATGAATAATAAGAAGCAATTTTCCGGTATTTTGCATCCTCAAGCGGAAAAAATGGTACTTAATCTGATAGATTATTTCGAGAATTAATGAAAAAATGGAAATTCGTCAACCAATTTGCAGGAAACATCAACCATCATTATTTTCTCCGGGTATAGTTGTAATCTAACATTTTGGTAACCTCTGTGACTTACGATTTGATACATATGGTTATTGACCTTTGAACCCACACGATAAGGGCGCTTTTGACTATATAAGTAAGGGGGACTCAACATCAACCGCATCAAAACCATCTTGATAGTCTTCACTAAAAAAAACTCAATCTCAAAATCATTAAACTTTATGTAACCCTGATGTAATAACTTTATGAAACTCTATATGAAACTATAACTATATTAAAGATAAGGTTATAAGTGCGAACGGCAGCTGTTTGTCGGAGAGCATTTTTTGGGGTTGAGTAAGGAATACATTACATAACCCGCGGCGCCATGCAATTTTAGTTTTATGGACAAAGCCAGCATATTTTTTCTACGACCCACTTGAGAAAAAATCTAGAAAATAAAAATTTCTATAAACTGTAATATAACTTCAAATTAAAAATTTAACAATTCAATTTTATGTTTCCACTAATTTTGTGGTAGTATACGTACAGTTTCTTGAATGTCCAATTTGTATACTGCTACGGTTTCTCTTTTTAAATATACGATGCTGTTATAAGTAGATGTTGCCAGTCGGACTCCCTCATGAAGGGTACCGTACCATTATCTATGATAATGAATATTCTGCTAAATATTTCAAACGTCTACCTGTTGTCGTTATTAATATCAAGCAGAATTATTATTTAAAAATAAAATTAACAATAGATAAAAACATTTTCACGGGGAATCGAACCCGGGTCTACCGCGTGAGAGTCTGGTTTGCTTACTACTCGGCCACCGAGGCTTTGCAAATTGTTTATCTATAACGTCAAATGTATTACATACTTTTTGCTTAAAAGGAACTAAAGTTCCTACCGTGTGTCCCGCGACACGTCCTACCTTTTTTATATTTTGTGTACCTATTATACGGTAGGATTGTAAATTTGCTTATGATGAAATTTTGGTTAATCTTAACTAATATGGCTTAAGCCGAAAATACAATTTCCCTCAGATTTTATAAATAATAAGTAAATTGATTAAATAATCAAAATAACAAACAATAAAGCATATAACGGAAGTAAAAATAAAGAAAATTCTGGCCTGTTCGTTCTTTTAGGTACTTCAACTTCTGACCTCCTTCGGTATCTAGGATACCCTTGTCTTATCAATCCAATGCAGTTCTACTATAAGGCAAGATTAAGCATACGTAATAGACTATGTTACTTAACGAAATATATACTAAGACTACCTTAGAACCCTAAAAAGAAAACTATTTTTGATAAACAAAAAAAACACATTTTTGATTTTGAGATGGCAAAAAAAGATGAATAAATCAATTTGAATAGATAAGATCTTAAGGAGGCTGCTCACCTTATACTCCACACAAATCATCAATTTGGGATTACTAAGGGTTTTCAACCAATATCAAAGTAATTAACACAAGGTATAGGTAAAACCTACCTCGATTCTTGATTTCTATCAAATGCGATTCCAAAAATCTCCTATTCAAAGAAATCAAGGAGATCTCTTTGACTTTCTCCCACAACCTAACAAATATTCTAACCTAGACAAATTCGTGGTGGCCTAACTAACTAAGCCAATGGCGTATCCCAAAATCAACATGTTACATCTTGATGGGAGCGTGGTTGAATGGAGACAAAAAGTCAAGTATCTGGGTTTGACTAAAGACAGTAAACTCCTGTGGAACAAACACGGAAAGGAGATTATATACAAATCAAAAATGACTCTAATGGTGTGCAGGAATCTGACAGGGAAAAATTGGGGCTGTAACCCAGAGATCTTGAGCTAGATGTACACTGCCATAGTTAGATCAATTATCACTTATGGAGCCATTGAGTGGAGTAGTAGAACTAGAATATTGATGACGAGTGAAAACCTGTATATGAATTACATTATAAATGAGAACATGCCCAACGTCAGCCAAGTGATTATCAACCTCACCCCACCACATATGGTGGTGGAAAGTGTTGCAGAAAAACTAAGATACAGACTAAATAGAAAGCAGAAAACCTGGGCATGTCACAAGATGGTATGGTGGAATAATATAATTTTTCAAAGAAATTCGTTACGGAATTAATCAGCCTTGGGATCCAAATATCATCACCATACTTGGAGATAATGCCAATCAATGGTACACAGACGGCTCGAAAGCAATAGCAAGAACTGGGATAGGAGTGTACTCTGAAAGCTTGGGAAAATCCCCAATATCTTTCAAGTGGAAATTCACGCCATGAGAAAGTGCGCCCAGTTCAATATTGATAAAGGATACAGAAGACAAAGGATAATCATAATGTCGGATAGTCAAGCAGCCATTAAAGCACTGAGCTATTGTGTAATCGGTTCCAAAATGGTGTTGGAATGCCTAGACAAACTCAATGAACTAGACGAGAACAATATAGTCACTTTACTATTGATTCCAGGACACACTGGAATAGAAGGAAATGAAATAGCAAATGAACTAGCAAAGAGGGGGACTGAAATACCTTTCAGGGTGCCTGAACTCTTTTGCGGAATCAGCCCCAATGTAATTTTGAAAGAAATAAGTAAAGCCGAGAAAAAGAGAAGATCTGACCATTGGAAAGATCTAGTAGGGCTTATACAATCAAAGACTCTTCTGGATGACTACAACCTGTTGAGATCAAATGAATGCATAAGTAAAAGTAAAACTGTGCTAAGAGTTTTAACAGGGATCCTAACGGGACATTGTCACCTGAATGGGCACCTGAAAAAGCTCAAAAAAGTAGAGGAAGAAGAATGAAGATTTTGTGAAATGGAAGAAGAAACCTCCATCCACATATTTTCCAACTGCACAGCCCTCCAGAACCCTAGAGCACTGCACCTTGGAGATTACTGGATAGAAGAGGAACATTTACCTAAGTTGAAGCCTGCAGACATCCTGAAATTCCTTCGGGAAATAGGACCAAAGGAACTTATAGTTTTTGAGAGTGGGAATAAACGCCTTAAGCAAGTGCGCCCAGTTAAAAATTGACAAACGCTATAAAAGGCAAAGGATCATCATGATGTCGGATAGTCAAGAAGTAAAACTGCAATTAGAGTTTTAACAGGAAACAAAAGGGATGTTATCGCCTGAAGGTCTCAGTGAAAGTCATCCTAATATACGTACATACATAGATAGGTGTGAGGACAGGAGAATCGATAATCGAGAATCGATAGACATCACGTTTTGTAGAGACAAAAACTGTATAACACTAGTGGAATAGTCATAGTCAGCAATTTACCAAAAAGTTGAAGCTTAAAAAGTGAAATAAATGAAAATGGTAACCAAAATATTCCCATATACTTAGAGGAAAATACCATTTAGCCACTGATGAACTTGTCAATACGTACGAAATTAGTCATAAGAATAATATTAAGATGAGAAAGATATCGAAATTCGTCTTATCTAAAAACTTTTCCAAGACAATTTCGACAGACAGAATTTTATGAAACAATTACAGATATTTGCAGCCATGATTTTGCTAGAAATGTGTGTTTTCAGATAAGTCCACATTTTTTGGGACGCTATGGTTTATCGACATAATATTTAGTATAATCAATATTCTATATTGATTACGTATCATTAAATGCCAAGGAAATGTTAGTCGAACTACATCCCGTAATGGATGGAATTCGACAAGAGCGCAAACTAAGAAAATAAGTGGCATCAGGTGCGCAGAAGTTAAATTAATCAACAGATAGTTTACCGAAGAGGCAGCTGTCGTTACCCTTATTACTCTTGTGCAAGATTAATGTTGAACTAGTATAATTTTCAAGAAAATGCTGATTATGAGTACAAGTATCTATATACAAACAACAAAAGTTATATTTGCACATGTTGTTTTTGCAGGTGCTGTACAATACGAAAGTGACTCTTGTTTCAACTTTCAAGTCTTCATTACTATTTAATTACGTAAGGATGTAAAGTTGGTTGAGAAATATTTCGTTACGTTATTATTTTGTTGGTGAATAATAGATTATTATTCGAAAAGACATTTTTTGGATCCTTCTTATTATAAAAATACTAATTACGTTTTCAAGTACATTTTCAAGCAGCCATTAAAGCACTGAACTCTTGTGTAATCGATTCCAAAATGATGTGGGAATGCCTAGACAAACTCAATGAACTGGGCGAGAAAAATATACCCAAGTAACACAATAAGCATCTGAGTAGATTTACAATCGACTTTTGTGTATTGAAGCTAATAGGCAATTAAAACTGTTCACTAAAGCTTCTACATGTAGTATTCATTACGTAATCGCTGTCTAAAGGGAGCGCGCGGTTTGGCCTTAAAGTAGATTTTATAGCTTATAAGCAATTCAACCTGTAGGCCTAAATAGCCATAACTGGCACCAAATTTGATGGCAAAGCGATATTGAGAAGCAATCGTTCACAAAAACCAACATCACCAACTGTAATATTTCCTTCAATATATTATGACAATTATTATTGTTTTTAAAACTGGAAAATATCATTGAGAACCATTAGAAATCTCTACAAACCTTACTTTTCTGTAAAATGTGAATAAAATACTTCTTGAAAACAGAGGGGCCAGTGATAACTGTGAGCTAAATATACTTTATAAATTAAATTGTTTCATCATGAATTACGGTGTTGTCATATTTAATGTTGATACTTATCGATGAATTATATTTTCTGAACTAGATTATTTGCATATTCTTTATATAAAAATAGTATCATATACCTATCAATATATAGACATAAAAACTATGGCAACATTGCTTATTATCGTTAGGGAACAGTTCGGCCATGTCTTTATTGTATTTAATAAGCATTTTTCTATGCCAATACGAAGCTTTATGGAATTAAAAGATAGCTGTTTATATTGCTTTGTGAAAGCTTTCAAAATTATAAGGCTGAAGGAAAAGAAGATTATTGTGAGGTCATGTTTTTAGTAATAGATTGTTTTGAAGATCATATTTTAAAACTATTTTATAATAAATTATTAAATACCGTTATGAAGATATATGAACAGCTTATAAACAACAGAATTAAACCAACTCTAGACAATCAGCTTTCAGAGGCACAAAGTGGATTCAGACCAGGAAGAAGTACGCAGGATCACACATTCACAATAAAACAATTAGAAGAGAAGAGACATTCAGAAAATAGAAACACATATCTAGTGTTCATAGATCTCGAAAAAGCGTTTGATACTGTACCTAGGGAAAAAGGGGCTGAAAGAAAAGGGAATACACAAAAAAATAATTGGAATTATTCAAGATATATATGAAACAAACATAAATTTCATCATAAAAAACAACATAAAATCAACAGGATTTAGAACCAACATAGGGTTAAGACAAGGAGGGGGACTGAGCCCAACACTATTTAATATACAATGGACAGTATTATTAAAAAAAGCGAACAGAAGGTGAGGAAAATGTTCGTTGGATATAAAAATTTAGAAAGCGTAGAGATAGCCGAAGGAGTTTTTGCAGATGATGTGGTGCTAATAGCAGGAAGTGAAAACCGATTACAAGAAAACTTGAACATATGGAAAGATGTTATGGAAGAAGAAGGCATGAAAATCAACAAAAATAAAACCAAAATACTCGTAATAGGAAATCAGAAGATCAACACAGAAATTAAAATAGATAATGTACAAATAGAACAAGTAAAAGAATTCAAATAATTAGGAATAACTTTTGACGAAACGGGAAAACAAGATGCAGAGATAAATGAAAGAATAAAGAAAACAATTAGGCTATACTATGCCATGAACCAAAAATTTCTAAACAAAAAAGAAATCACCAAAGAGACAAAAGTAAAAGTGTATAATACAATATATCGACCAGTTTTAACTTATGGATGCGAATCTTGGACAAACAAAAAAGCAAAATACAGGCAGCAGAAATGAAATACTTGCGAAGAACATTTGGAACAACAAGAATGGACAAAATTAGAAACACAAAAATAAGAGAGGAATTAGGTGTCCAGCCCGTACTAAAATTTATAGAACAAAGACAACTCAGCTGGTGGGGACATATTCAGAGAATGAATAACAATAGACAAGTAAAAAGGACATATGAGGCAAAAATACAAATAAAAAGAAAAAAAGGAAGACCAAAACAAACATGGAATACAATAGTGGGTAATATACTATAAGAGAGAGAGGTAAATCATGGGAAGAGGCAAGAACATTGGCAAGAAACAGGAAAGAATGGAAAAAATTTATATATGAGAATTAAATGCAGACCCGACACCTTAGGGTATAAGGGTATATGATTATATATATATATATATTATAATAAAAAATGAACACCTTCAAAGTTATTGAGACCTAAGAAAGTGGAGAAAAAATGCTGTGTGATCTTCCTGAGGCATGGGAACAACAGCAACAACATACTTTCCACCAGGACGTATTGGTATCAGGCACAATAAAGAGACGTGGTTCAAGAACCAGGAAGGTGATCTTCTGTGTCTATAGTTTCTTCATTGTAACTTTCAGCTGCGTTACTACTTTTAATTACACGCCTGTAATACGCACCTGTTTGTCAAAATTTCCGTTGTTTAGTAATTTTTCATTCATTCATTTTCATTCCATTCTTTTTCTACATATTCTATAATGATTTCTGAAATATCATGAAGCCTTTTACTGAATTGAGATTTACAATCACATTAAGGTTAGCAATACTGTGGCAATTTTTTTGAAATTGATTTCCATTTAAAATCCAAATTAATTCCAATACAAAACTTCATACTATTGCTTTTAAATGGCACTAATTGAAGCACTTGAGGGCATTTTATGACCACACTAAATTCCAATTTGGCTATAAATTTTTTTGACATTTTTTTAAAGCCATTACTTCTATTTTTTGGCTACTTTTCATGACTTACTAGCAATCCAGATAGAACGTCTTTTAAGGAATGCTGAAATTATTCTATAAAATAATGCTAAGAATATGCCAAAGTTAAGCATTTTTTCAGAAGTATGTATAAATGAAATGTGTTACTTGGGTAGTCAGCTTACTATGGATTCCAGGACACACTGGAATAGAAGGAAATAAAATAGCTGATGAACTTGCAAAAAGGGAGACTGAAATACCCTTTTGGTGTCCTGAACCCTTTTGCGGAATCAGCCTCAATGTAATATTGGAAGAAATGGGTAAAGCCGAGAAAAAGAGAAGCTCTGACCATTGGAAATATCTAGTAGGTCTGGGTGACTACAACCTGTTGAGATCAAATGAATGCAAAAGTCAAAGTAAAACTGCGCTAAGTTTTAACAGGGATCCTAACGGGACATTGTCGCCGGAATGGGCACCTGGTAAAGCTCAAAATAGTGGAGAAAAAAGATTGTAGATTATCTGGTATGGAAGAAGAAACTTCCATCCATATAGTTTCTAGATGCACAGCACTTTAGAATCCTAGGGCACAGCACCTGGGAGACTACTGAATAGCAGAGGAACAGTTACCTAAGATGAAGCCTGTAGATATCCCAAAATTCTTCCGGGAAACAGGAATAAAGGAGCCACCACTGTCTGACACTCTCCTCAGAAACAAAGTACAAGTAATTGGGCACAATAGATCTTTTAGGATTCAGTGAATGTCACCCCAAATACATACATACATACATAGGTGTGCATCGCCTTCTATTTAGAAGGCTGTGGATAATAATTATTTTAAAAAAATCCCAGTCTACATATTTTATTTCTAATTTATGTAGTTGTTGTTGGAAATTACGAAACACTTGTACACTGTTTATTTGTTCACTATACAAGACCTATACGTGTCCTCATTCTCTCGAGTCCCTAAAAAAATATACCGTTGCCGTAATCTTAGGTACCTACACCTGTACACAATATCTAAGTTACAGTTTCCTCCTGAAATTACAGTTAGCTCTAATAAAACCAATAGATGGACAACAGTTCCTGCAACCACAAAATGTATTTCGCTAAAACGGTCTATTATCAACTTTTTACACACATACACTGGTATATATTGTCAATATTACAAAAAAGAGTTACCTACTTATTTACCTCGAAGCCAAAGATACGCCAACTATGGTTATTATAAATACGTGTGAGCAGAAAACTGCGTGTTATGCTGGTAGTTAGTAATGGTGAAAATAAAAAAAAAATTCAGCAACAGCTGAGCCATCGTGACTGTATAACAGATGGCTACTGAGAGCGTGGAGAATGGTTCACTAAAACACTTAATTCTTCACATGGGAATACTCAATTTCAGGTTTTTTTTTATCCATTATGTTTAGGGATGTGATATAAATATAACAGCTATGTGATTGACCTCATTGATTATATTGAATATGAAAGTAAAACTTTTTTTTTCTAAAAAATGATGAAGGCTATTCTAGATTAGTTCCATTCAGATATAATTTTATTGATGAAACAAAAGGTCCACTACAGATTATAAAATACCCTCTCGGCAAAACACCAATCAATATCAACTAATAATTTGTAATTACAATTTATTATTTTCATTATACTAACTGTTAATAGTTATTTAACCAACAAGTGTATTAATGAGGGCCATTATAGTCTGTTTCTTATTGTCTGACAGCACGCGAAAAGGTCACAGATGCTAGTCAGGTAGTAAACCATAAGCGTCACCGTTAATCTAAGGAATTTATTTACTATTTAATTTTATACCCGATCTAATATATAAAGGTAATATGAATGTAAATTCGGTTAGTTAAATCAACTAACTGACCTTCATACATTTGTAGAGAACATACAGTTAAAACAATACATTATTTTTGAAATAATCTTGTAACGCAACTATTCTAACTGAATATTTCATTATCTTGAGAATTTGGCGCAGGTCAATTCTTGGGAGACATATTAACAAACAATTTATCAATTCATATTCCACATAATTACTTTCTGATTTTCGAAATGTTGATAATAACATTTCCAAGAAACATTACAATAGGGTCCTACTAGGGATTGTCCTAATGACTACTTAGAAATTTTGCAGGTATATACGATGAAACTTGGTCTCGCCCAAATTTTTTAATTTGTTTTGCTCAGAGTCGCTTACGTTCCATAAGTGTTAACTGTGTTGTGAAAAATGTCTTCAAGTTTTACCCCAGTAAAGTGTAAGAGCGTGCTTAGCTTACAAACGAAGACTGTAGTGTTAAATGTGCATGATAATAATAATAATAATAAGAGGAAAAATGGAAATATATCTCCACCTAAAAAGTCGACTGGAAGAAAACCACTTGGCCTTGATGAACATATGCAAAATACAATAAGACGAAAAGTACATGAATTACATTTTAAAAAAGAGATCCCAACCCTTGACATAATAATAAGATTGTGAAGGAGGACGAGAATTTGCTTGACATAGGGCGAAAAACTTTGTGGAAAATATTACACAAATTAAATTTCACTTGGGAGAAGCAAAGTCGCAAATCAGTGCTAATCGACAACGAGCAAATAATATGTTGGAGACGACAGTATTTACGAGATATCCGAAAATACAGACAGGTGGGAAGAGAAATCTATTATCTAGATGAGACATGGCTCAATGAAAGACACTCAGTAAAAAAAATATGGCAGGACAAAAGTATTAAAATCAGTCGTCAAGCTTTCATAGAAGGTTTATCTACTGGACTGAAAACTGAAAAGGTCGCCGACTAATAATAACGCATATTGGATGCAATCAAGGGTTCGTTGAAGGTGGTTTACTGGAGTGTCAGTCAACATCAACCAAAGACTATCATGAAGAAATGACTGCAGATGTTTTTGAAGAGTATTTTACACCATTGGTCGAATTAATTTCAAATAATGCTGTAATCGTTATCGACAATGCCACTCTTGGAGAAAAGCTGATATTAGAAATTGGTTAATCGTAAAAGATATACCATTTGAAGACGATATGTTGAAAAAAGAACTTTTAAAGGTTGCTTCAGATCACAAACTACAATTTAAAAAGTTTGTTATTGATGAAATAGCCAAGAATCGTAGGATAACAGTGCTTCGTTTGCCGCCATACCATTGTGAATTAAATGCGATAGAGTTAATATGGGCCCAAATGAAAGGTTATGTAGCTAGACATAATAAAACATTTAAAATGAAAGATGTTCGTGAACTCATGAAGTACTCATTGACAACAATAACTGAAGAGAACTGGAGAGATGCTGTGAATCATGTAATTAAAGAGGAAGAGAAAATGTGAGTTTTAGATAACCTCATAGAACAAACTATAGAACCGATAGTGATCTCTCTCGACGAGTCTTCGGATGATTCATGTATGGCCAGCGAAGAGGATGATACTATAGATTGAATTTTATACTTCCCATAAATGGAATGTTTACTTTACTTAATACACATTAATTCATTGTGAATAAATTTGAATTATGGAAATTAAACTATACTTTCTTTAATTAGTTCAATTTAATAAAAATGAAAATATAACTTGTTAATAGGTCTGAACGAATGAATTTTATTTCAACTGCAATGTTGACCGAATCTAATTAAATAAGCAAAATGAACTAATATCGTAATCTCCGCCACTGCCACAATGTTTATCGTTTATCTGGCATTGTTCAGTTTTATTACCATATTGTATTTTGAGCTGAAAAAGGGATGTATAGGTAACCAATACAGACACCTACTTGTTTTGCATTAGAATTTTAGTATCCACTTGTAAAATTCTTAGGATCACTCAGTAAGAGATAAATTTCTATTAGAATATTTAATGAGGCTACTGTGCTGTCAGACATTAAGAAATAAACTATAACAATCGAGATAATT
>CAJUYG010005783.1:0-13235 GCA_910591675.1 Galerucella calmariensis
GTGGCAACCATTTTCCATAAATATTCTGGAACTTTCTTGTGAACGATTTTGTAAACAAATAACATATTCGCCCTCCTAATACCTTGCTCAACCGATAACCAATTCAGCTGCTCAATCATCACATTTATAGCAGTGTACCTGCTGCAGCCTAAAACTATTCGCATACATCTATTTTGCAGTATTTGTAATCTACCTATATACTCCTTGGGACATGCAAGCAGAAGAGATATACAATAGGTAAAGTGGGGGTATAAAATTGTATTGTAAATCAGCATTTTTGACCACTGTGATAAATTTAAAGGAATACGTTTAAAAAACCCAATTTTTTTCCCTAATTTTTTACACAAATATTCTGCGTGATTGGCAAAAGTCAATTGAGCATCCAAAATATTATGGGAGGGAAAGAGAAGGATTTACAAAAGAATATGTAAATATGGAGCACGATATCTGAAGAATTTGGAATGACAGTTAACCAAAGTAAAACCAAAGTTATGGTTATAGGACCGAAACAAAAACATTTAAATATACGGTTAGATGGAATAAAAATTGAGCAAGTTAGAAGATATGAATACTTGGGAGTAGAAATAGAAGAAAATGGAACGCAGGAAGTCGAAATTACCAATAGAGTACAAAAAACGATGAAACTTTATCACACGATGAATTCGACATTTATAAATAAAAAAGAAATTTCCAAGAAAACGAAGTTAAATGTATTTAAAACAATTTACCGGCCAATATTAACATTCGGATGTGAATCCTGGGTATTAACAAAGAGACAAAAGAGTCGGATACAAGCAGTTGAGATGAAGTATCTTGGGCGAATTAAAGGAATCACAAAGAAAGATAAAATAAGAAATACGAAAATAAAAGAAGACCTTGAAATAGAATCAACACTCAAATTTATTGAAAAGAGACAATTGGGCTGGTGGGGACATTTACAAAGAATGAACCATACAAGACCAGTTAAAAAAGTATGGCAATCAAAAATACAAAGAAGAACGGAAATAGGAAGACCAAAACAAACATGGGATGGTGTTATGGTAGGCATACTGCAAGAAAAAGGTGAAACATGGACAGAAGCAAAAACAATGACAAGAGATGAAAAACAATGGGCTGCATTTGTACATGAATAAAATTCTATCTGGACCGGAGCATCAATTAAAAAATAGATATATATGTCTTAAGCATAATGTGGTGTACCTAGTTGGAATAAGTATAATTGTAAAAGTATACCCTACACCATATACTATGGTAATTGGGTTTTTGATAATATATATATAAGTTCTTTCACACAATGTTTTCTTATTTCCAAGTAGCTATCCTCTCTTGGAATTGATTTTGAAAACAGTTAATTTTGAAAATAATAGAATATTAATATTTTTTAGAATAATGTCACATCAGGTGGAATGTGAAATAGAATCTAAGCCTGAAAATCCTATTACAGGAAATAGGATTGTGGAGCTAGGGTATGTGTTAGATTGGGATACTCAACTACAATACAATCACTCCAAAATATGTACATTGGGTATGCTCAGTATTGAAGAAGAATGCAGTAGGGGCAATAGATTGACTAGTAGAGTAATATTTAAATGTCTATTGTGTTCGAGAGAATATGAATACAACACAGAAAATCCAAATAAAAAAATTTGAAGTAAACGCTGGAGCGGGAACTTTGGCTGTGGGGTACACTCGCATATGACAAAAATGTTGGCATGCATGGATATACATATCAGGTGTTCAACTTATATTACAATATTGAAAATGAACTGAGGAAGGTGAATACAATTTTAAACACAAATTTATAAAACATGTAAAATTTTTGCTATGTAACATATGAGATTATCATGTTCAAAATCGTTTTAGGAATGGGAAGCCTCTCTTGTGAGATCCATGGGAAGGGCTGGTATGGAAGAGTAAGAGAGGGCTACAGAAAATGGGCAACTTTGTTTAGATGGCACACCTTGTTTCACAGTTTATGTGGATGGTTCTTGGAGTAAACGATCCTATGGCACAAACTGTAATGCACTATCTGGGATTTGGTATGGTAGCTATAATTGAATATACGGGCCAAGTACTATTTATAGCAGCAGAATGATATAAGTTTTGTGCTATATGTGCCACAGCTTCCTGAAGCGATGTATTTGTGAAAAAAACACATCTGCTACAAAAATTGGGAGGAATCCGCTCCTGCAATGGAAGCTGATATAGTTGTGGAAGGATTTAACTGCAGTTAAAAATTGCACGGTGTTAGGTATACTAAATTTATGGCAGATGGTGACTCCAGTGTATACAAGAATATTATAGAAAAAGTCAGTTATGGAAACGACGTTGAAAGAATTGAATGTACGAATCACGTCTTAAAAAATTATGACTCAGGAATATCAAAAAGGATACCAGTATTTCACTAGCAGGAAGAAAACTAATTGCTATGAAAAAAAATTGTAGTCTTGATGAAACGAGCAGAAACTTCAATATAGTTGGAGTGTTGGAGACATTACTGACAATATGATTCCACAGCTGCAGTCAACATCTATATTTAATCACCTGAGTGGTGAATACAAATGGCAGAAACAAAAGATATACTTATTTAAAAATATAGTGGTGGCTATCTTCCTGTAGATGTGTACTTGGGTATATCAAATTTGTAATATGGCTTACAAGATAAAATTGATTATTCATATGTTTTTGGGATTGGGAGTTAAAAAAATAATTTGTAAGTAAAAATATCATTTGAATAATATTTTTCCAGTCTTCATAACTACATGGATCAAGACTTCAATATGTCAATGAGGTCACCACCCCTTTGTGAGTATAGAATTGTGAAATATCGATATTTTTGTTTACTTCTCCTTTTCTTTTTGTTCTGAGGAGAAATGGAAGAAAAAAATGGAAGTTAAACTTCAGTTGCCATGCATTTTAATAAATATGAAGAATAATACATTAAATTTGTAATAATAGTTTTGTTTATATTTTTATAGAATATTTTAGATTTGTTTCTTTTCAATAAAAGCGTGAGCTTATTTTTTGCTGTTTTTTTTTAATAATTAATGATGGGTCAATGAAAAAGCAGAAAAGTCTGTTTATTGCTATAATAAACATTTTTATAGTTTATGTACCTAATTAGCATTTCTTTACTATAATTTATTTGAATGATTGAGAGGAGTCAGTGGAAAATCAGACATATTGTATTATAATAAATATAAAAACCACCTACTTACTTTGTATTTCAAATTTGTAATGATACAAGCAGATTTCCTGAATGATTTGTTTTCGTATTCAATGAAATGAAACATTTTTGCTATAATTTACTTGAACAATTGAGAAGAGTCAATGGAAAACAGGCATGTCCGTTCATAACAAACTGGAGGAAAACTGTAAAAAGTATTATATAATAACATTTGGATACATATAGTGGGAAAATTGAAAATCAAACATAATATAACATTTTATTCCTGTGTTTGGAAAATAATAGATTACAACAGAATTCAATAGAATACGAAATGTCTATTTTGGTCAATTGGGAGAATGCAATTATTTTTATTACTATTACCAATGTATGTTTATGCTGATGCAACAGCTGAACTAAAATACTAATGTACTTGCAGAATCTTCCGTGCAACAAATCTCAAAAAATACAATGACTTGAGATTTCATATTCTCAGAATCGAATTCTCTAGGCCTTCTTTTGGGGATAAAGTCTTGGCTTCCAAATTGGTGACCACAAATTGTCAAAGCTGTCAAAATCACACCATCACTTAATGGCTTATCTCTTTTTTATAACAATCTAAAACTTGACCAAAATACCTCATCCCCAAGACAAAGTCCAAGTTATATTATGTTCAAATTCCAACTCTCAATTTTACTGCATTCTTTAGATTTGTTGGATGCAAAATGACCCAAATGTTGCTGTCTAAATTGTGAGGCCCCTATTAAAGAACGCTACTCCTGGTTGGATCACTAGTGGGGTCGCCAAAATTTGCGGTTAGGGGTAGAGTGCTCCCGGCGTCGGTGATTAGCCTTAGTCGCAGAAATAGACCGACGTTAAATAACAGAATGAAGAAAAGATCTATAATTCTTGCACACAAACGTTAACTGTTTATTTTAGTCTCAACTTATTGGTAGTGCTGGAGAGTATATTATAATGTTCAACTCGCACTCAACTTTGTTTGCTTAATTTAAATCCAACACATGGTCTTAGGGAAAACTCTTAGTTTTATCAGTAGTATTACTATAAGCGGAAGGATCATTCTGTCAAACTGACACGTATTTATTTTTAAGTAGAGTTTGTTCAACCATCCTTTGCCATTACGTCATAATCGGTGATGTATGCTACTGTTTTACGTATGTCTCTTATTAGTTGAACCTTATTTTACACTTAACCTCAAAATTATAATCAATACAACGTTGAATCAATAACATATGCTAAGAACTGTTTTCAAAATATGACAACTGAACTGTCAAAAGTAACAGATGAAATTTATATCGACCTCAGATAAGAAATGCGTTAATGACGTCTCATTCATTTTATGAATGAGAGAGCAAGCTGGACAATGTATGACGTAACGGCAAAGGATGGCTGAACAAACTCTACGTATTGTATTTGATACGATTATTTGTTGGGTAAATATGAACAATTTATTAATTCAGATACAAATTGATAGAGTTTGTTCAACCATCCTTTGCCGTCACGCCACAATCGGTGACGTATTCTGCAGTTTCACGTTTGTCTTATATTAGTTGAGTATTATTTCACACTAAACCTTAAGATTATAATCAATCACATAATATGGTAAGAATTGTTTCCAAAATATGACAACTGAACTGTCAAAAGTAACAAATAAAATTTACGCCGACATTAGTTAATAAATACATTAATGACGTCTTAATTCCCTCTCATCCATTTCATGTATGACGTAACGGCAAAGGATGGTTGAACAAACTCTACAATGGAAATTACATCTCGAATCGACTCATTTTTGATAAACGTCAGAAATTGACGGTAATGTTAGTTTGTGTATTGTTGTATATTGATGTCGATGTGCAGTAGCGGAGGCTTTTCGAGCGGCTCCTACAACCGGGATGAATTTTCTACAAAAATGGTCTTGCCCCCTGGTGCCTGCAGCCCTAGGTGGTTGCCTAGTCTGCCTAGTGGTAAATCCGCCACTGTCGATGTGGTTACTATGGGAATTGAAGTATTGTTTAAGTATTGTTTGTTTTCGATTGCTAGAGCTACTCTATATATAAAACTCCTAAAATTTTTGATTGGTAGAGCTACTCTATGTATAATGAGGTATTATCGAAATTATACGAGGTAACTTACTGAATTGATCATTCTAATTGGTTAAAAATGATACGAAAAAAAAATAATCAGTATAATACCGAATGATTGGCTAGAATAATGTATTGCTATTGGTTAACCACCAAAATGTCAGATTTTGACAAGTGGAAAAAATAATCTGTATAATATTCGTTCATAGGATAAAATTACGCATAACTAGACCGTCATAATTTGACAATTGCAAAAAAATTGTTTCATAAAAATTTTCATTTCATGGACTTACGACTTTATTCGCCATGTTTGTAAGATGTGATTTTTTAAAAAGAATGATGTACCCATTTGTGCTTTGACTTCGGTCGACAGTTTCCATGACTGTCTATTTCTCATTTATTTACCTCACCATACCCTCTAGCTAAGATAACTTACACCTTTTTTTGTAACTTTGACTGTGTTTTAACCACTTTCTAAAACATGTATAGATTAAAAGTGCTACTCCATTAAAGTTCTCTTCATTTTCTCGTGTGTTGTTTATATTTTCAGCTATTCCTAACATTGCTTCGACTTGCATCAAGTGCTCAAAAAGGTACTCGTATGTTACGGTAAAATGTCAACTTTTCCGACATCCCAGTCGATTACTCTGAAAGCTTTCTGTTCATTATAGATCTTATCTGAGCGATCACTTTAAATAACTTATCAGCCTCTTTCCGGAGTTGAATTCAGCTTCATCCGCATCACACGACGGAGATACTTCCGCTTTGAATAGTAGTTGCCCTCCGAGCAAATCAGAGGTGGATTTAGTCGGATATAAAACACATTAGTGAATTAGGTCGTTTAAGGTTGATTAATAGAACTGTGAACTTGTTTAATCTTCCCAAACGATTTGTATTTATAGTCAGAACCATCTGGAAAATAGAATGATTTTTATTTAATATAAAATGGACTATCAACAGACATACAGGGTGTCCCACGACGAGTGAAAACTATCTGTATATGGCAAAATACTCATAGTAAAATCATGAAAATTTCTACGTTTCTGTTTTCGGATGCGATCTTTTTAACTAAAATATTTTCAAAGATGGCAGACTTCCGGTTCCACCGGAAGTCGACTGTAACTTTGCTATTTTAAATGGAACACCCTGTATATTAATACATTTTTAAAATCTACGTAAAATTTCAGTATACTTTTGTCTGAAAACTTTTTCAGAAAAATGCATATTTTTTGAGTTATTAATTTTTTTCTACAAAAATTTGACGGTTACAGACCCTTACAAATTATTTTTTTAAGTGGATACCCTTAAAGATATTAAAATGGTTTCTGTTCGGTTGCTTTTAGCAAGGTCAGACCTATTTGAATCTATGGTGGGAAGTTTTTCATTTTATACAGGGTGTGTATAGAAAGTGTTCAAAGTTCAAATTCATAAATATCAAATTTCTTTATTTTTTTAAATAGAACCACCCGGTTTTTTCCATTTTAATGTATTCAGGGGTAAAAAATAAGGCAAATTTATGTATACTTTCCTATACCTAAACCTTACCGTTATCCAGATATTAAATGTTTTCTGTAAATTTTTAGAGATGCAGGATATCTTACTGCAAATAAAGCACATAATATGTTCTTGTAACAACTTTGCCATATTTACCATGTATTAAAAGCAAATTTATATAATCTTTTTTATTTCTTAGTGCTTGTATCAACGGGTCAAAATAAAATTTAGACCACACCTACAACTCTCAAAATTTATAGAAAACATTCAATATCTGGATAACGGCAAGGTTTAGGTATAGGAAAGTATACATGAAATTTGATATTTATGAAGTTAAACTTTGAACACTTTTTATACACACCCTGTATAAAATGAAAAATTTTCCAACATAGATTCAAATAGGCCTGACATTGCTTGGGGCAACTGAACAGAAACCATTTTCATATCTTTGAGGGTATCCTCGTAAAAAAATAATTTACAAAAGGGTCTACAACGGTCAAATTTTTTACAACAAAATCAATAACTCAAAAAGTATGCACTTTTCGAAAAATGTTTTCAGACAAAACTATACTAAAATTTTACGTAGATTTTAAAAATGTACTAATATACAGGGTGTTCTATTCAAAATAACAAAGTTGCAGTCGACTTCCGGTAGAACCGGAAGTCTGCCATCTTTGAAAATATTTTAGTTAAAAAGATCGTATCCGAAAACCGAAACGTAGAAATTTTCATGATTTTCCTATTAGTATTTTGCCATATACAGATAGTTTTAACTTGTCGTGGGACACCCTGTATAATATACACTGTGGGCCGAAATAAAAGAGTACATTTTTTAATTGAAAATATTTTTTCCATTTTTTGGGCGATTTATTTTCTTTTTGCAGGGATAATAACCTAACATGTCCTCAACATGACTGTAAATTTGGGAGCAAAAATAATGTACTGGGTCGGACTTATAGAAAATATTATATAACAGTGCATTTGAGCTCGCTGCAAATGAAAACTGTCTTAGCTAAAATTGTACTAATATGCTTTTTCGGTAGATAAACTATCCAGAACACTTCATCAATAACAAGGAATTTTTCCGAAATTACCGGATTCGCGAAAAACCATTTTTTTATTGAATAAAATTTTAACAAATAACACATTTATGAAAACAGTTCGATAACTTTGAAACTTAGAGTAAAATATTATGAATGTGGCCACCTTTATTGTTTACCACTTCTTGAAGTCGTCTGCGCCATAAATTGATACCCCCATTTATTATTGCACCTTGTTCAAAATTGTTCCAAGCAAACTGCATTCGATTGTTTCAAATTGTTGTCCCTCATACAAATTTTGTTCGAAGATTCACCAAATTGAATAATCAACCGGATTTAATTCTGGGCTGTTAGGTGGCCACATTCATACCATTTTCTTTAAGTTTTAAAATATTAAAAACGGTAAGGGTTGTTTACCGGTCGACAGCAATGTTTGGAGGCTGAGCGTAGCGAAGCCTCCAATTTTGCTGGAGACCAGTATTACCCTTTTTGCGCGATCGATCTTTTTTGTTTATTTACAGCTTCGGTTGTCAGGACGGTAGGTTGTGTTTACTGGTTTCTAAGTCTAACACGTCGGTAAGGGATTTACTTACCGTTCAGACGTCGGTAAGTAAATCACTTACCGACGTCTTAGCCCTACATACATTTAAGTGGTCCTAAATAATATATTACTCCATTCATCACACAAAAGGAACAAAGTTTATTTATATTTTTTCAATGAACAGAACCGAACAGAACAATATAAAAAGAAATAAATGGCATGAAAACAATTTCACTAAAATGCAAATTATATTTTAAACTGATCGAGAAATATAAATGTCACTTTTGACATTTTGTTCTTCGTTATTCGAAATCTGATACGATCGCGCAAAAAATGGTATAAGCATCTCGAACGTTAAGGATAATACCGGTCTCCAGCAAAATTGCTGTCGACCGGTAAACAACCCTTACCGTTCTTGATACTTAATATACTATAACGTTCAAGATGTTTATACCATTTTTTGCGCGATCGTATTGAAATAAATTCCGAATAAAATAATTTAGATTTCTTCGAAATGAACGAAATGTCAAAAGTAACATTTATACTTTACGATCAGTTTAAAATATAATTTGCATTTTGGTGGAATTGTTTTCATGCTATTTATTACTTTTTATGTTCTGTTCAATTCTGTTCATTAAAAAAATATCAATCTTCTTATTTTTTTGTTCCTTTTGTGTAATGAATGAAGTAATATATTATTTAGGACCACTTAAATGTATGTAGGGCTGAGACGTCGGTAAGTAATTTGCTTACCGACGTCTGAACGGTAAGTAAATCATTTACCGACGTGTTAGACTTAGAAACCAGTAAACACAACCTACCGACCTGACAACCGATGCTGTGAATAAACAAAAAAGATCGATCGCGCAAAAAATTTTATTCGAAATTTATTTCAATACGATCGCGCAAAAAATGTCAAAATGTATAAACATCTCGAACGTTGAGGGTAATACCGGTCTCTAGCAAAATTGGAGCAGCCTTTAACCTTCTATTCGATGTGACTGAATGTGAGCTGATTAGCGCAGTTCATAGAGATAGTAATATTACTATCTCTATGGCGCAGTTGGTAGGGTATTGAGCTTACAACTTAGAGGTCGTAGGTTCGAAACCCGGTTAGGTGCTGGGTTCTTTTGTTTTTTCTTTCAGTTTTTTATTTCTTATTTTCTGATATTTCTACACATAGTTACACTTTGATCAACCGGGTTTGGGCTTGTTTTTTTTTTTAGTTTTATATTTCTGATATTTACATTTTCAATATTGTTAGGTTACTACTAAATTTGGTAAAGTCTTGAGTCATGCGCAGTTGATGGATCCGTGTTGTATGTTTGCCCGCTCCTCTATCTACGACCTAAGTGTCATTTTATGTATTGATGTATTGCGTTTGTATATGAATGATGACGCTTGGGAAAAGATCCACCAAACCAACTGTATACTTCATCCATAGTTAAACGTGGCCATATCGAGAGTTTTCGAATAGTAAATTTTGAATAAAATGGCGACGTCTATTGACAGTTGCTAAGATGTTGCGAAACGTGTTGACCAGGAATCATTGAAAATTTCACAAACCTCCTTTATAGTATATTAAGTATCAAGAACGGTAAGGGCTGTTTACCGGTCGACAGCAATGTTTGGAGGCTGAGCGTAGCGAACCCAATTTTGCTGGAGACCGTTTTGCTGGAGACGTTCGAGATGCTTATACCATTTTTTGCGCGATCGTATTGAAATATTAGAATTTCGAATAAAATAATTTAAATTTCTTCGAAATGAACGAAATTTCAAAAGTGACATTTATACTTCTCGATCAGTTTAAAATATAATTTGCATTTTGGTAAAATTGTTTTCATGCTATTTATTACTTTTTATATTGTTCTGTTCGATTCTGTTCATCAAAAAATATCAATCTTCTTACTTTTTTGTTTCTTTTGTGTAATGAATGAAGTAATATATTATTTAGGACCACTTAAATGTATGTAGGGCTAAGACGTAGTTTACTTACCGACGTCTGAACGGTAAGTAAATCACTTACTGACGTGTTAGACTTAGAAACCAGTAAACACAACCTACCGACCTGACAACCGATGCTGTAAATAAACAAAAAGATCGATCGCGCAAAAAAGTTCTTGTTTTCTCGCCACAACCAATCATGATTATTAAAGTGCCTATTCTTTGAGTCTCAGACAAATGAGCCATAATTTAATTTAATATGCACACAAATATTATTCTGACGTCTTTTAGTAACTTTGAATACCTAAATGACAGCAGCCTACTTCATCCATATCAATTGTTTATTTGGCTTTTCAACTAATAAATCAGTATCTTCAAAGATTTTCTCCTGATGTTCACTAGAACAGATACGAAAATACATGATTATTTTTAAAGCATGTTTTAATAGACCAAACAATATTGCTAAATTGAAAGTTAGGATAACGGAAGAAATCAACAAAATAACCCGAAGGTCATACAAAATGTTGTACGAGAATTCCAAAATCGCCTCGGTTATTGTCAAGAAGTAAATGGTGGTCATTTTGAACATTTAATTTATTTGTAAAGTACATTGAAAAATACATTCTAAATATTATGCGACACTATTATCTTCATTCTACGTGAAGTTTTATGATGATTTTACATATTAAAAATGAATTTTCTCAATTGATTGCACCAAGTTTAAAAAAACTTCATACTACTGCTGAGCAGATGACTAAAATTCCTTTCCAACAAGGTAGCACATGACCCCCTTTCTTATTCAAAATTTACGAGAGGGGGCTTATAATTTAGAAGGGGTACTGGAGGGGGATAATATTTTCACACTGTAAATTGTCAATTTAAGGATAATATTGAATTTGAAGCGAAAATGAAAACTGTATTTATCCCCTATGGACTCTTTTTTGGGAGGTTTTTAAGACACATAATATAGTATATTAAGTATTAAGAACGGTAAGGGTTGTTTGAGAAGGACAGGATGGACAATGGCCTAAGTGCTGTGAGCCTACACACTCACCCTCCCTACTCTACAGATACAGATACAGATGTGCTTCTTTCATTGGTAATTGGGCGGAGTAAAATTCAATGAGACCTCTGGCGGAAAAAATTGTAACTGTCGCAACGAGTTAAATAATTCGTTTTGCATTGTTTTTGTATTATATGCAAGTCAACGTAATTACCGTAAATTCGTACTTTATTTGTTTAATTTTGTGTCAGTAACAAGTTTAGAGCTATCATTATTTCTGAGTTAATATTCTTATATAATCTTAGATATTATCGAAGAGGTTATGATATCCTAATTTTTGTTTTCATTGCAAATCAAAGAGAAAATAAGTCGGGATTGAAGTTTAAAATATTACTCAATACAAACGTACCATCCCTGCAACTTTTGTAGATATGACTATATCAAAAATAAAATAAAAACACGAAATAAGACCTAAAATTGAACAGTTAATTGAACACTCGTACTTTTCACAAATATCAACCATACGTATTACTCCAAAAATAAAAATATTAGGAGTCAAAATTTTGTTTAACAACACAAAATACTAAAGCACAATCAAAGAAAAATCAAAAGTTCCACAAAACACACACTGAAAATAACTAAAACAGCAAAATAAAACCACTTAAATATCGAAGGGCTTATGCGGCAGCTCATTCGTTCTACTTATTGCTAAGATGACATTGACATTTCAGAGCGCCATCTATAGAATTCTTCTTTTCCCAATAAAGTAATAGAAATGGAGTTTACCAAGCACCTCTAAATATGTAAGTGTTATTTCTTATGTTTCTTATAAATACAACTACAAGTAGGTCGTAGGTAAAGTATAGTACGTAACTCGTGTTGTGAAGCATATTACGCACTTACTCACTTTTTTATTCGTGCATAAAATGCTTCTTACTATTCACGTTACGTAATATACTATTGTTAGATTTCTCATTCTCAGATGTACTCACAACCCATGTCAAGCAGCTAATGCCGGGACGGTCACAAAGGAAGTAGGTCTCCTACCCTGCGCCCGCCCACTTTGGCGCGCATGCGTGAGCGGTTGAATGATTGTAAGAGCGCAAAATTTGAATATCTTAAACGAGATCTAACACGGCCAAACTGACATCATTCCGCTCTCGGAATGCACAAGTCTCAAAACCTGAAAAAGAAGCTGGGAGCAGACGAAGAATTGAAATTCTTTATCTTAACCAATATTTATAGGAAGTAGGATATGTAAATACAATCAAAGATAGTAAAGCTTCTCAGTAATTATGTAACACTTAATGTAAAGTATGTGCCTATTTTAGATTGATAGATTTTGCGAAGTCTGCGAAATTGCGGCAGGCTTGGCAACACTTCATTCGACTATTTCTTTGTTGATTTCTGAAATGACTGAAAGAATAACATTACTCAGACTGTTGTGGCGCCAACAGTTATTCACAACAATAATTCGACAGGTGGCACGATGGGCCGCTTGAAGTGAATTATTTGAATAGAGGATAGTTTACTAAAATGACACGATGGAAATATTGCAACAAGCACATATTTCCGATGGGTCATTTTATACTTTCTAATCAATGATTTTACTAAAATGACACGATGGAAATATTGCAACAAGCACATATTTGCGATGGGTCATTTTATACTTTCTAATCAATAATTTAACGAAAATGACACGGTGGAAATATTGCAACAAGCACATATTTACGATGGGTCATTTCATACTTTCTAATAATTGATAATTTTGCTAGAATGACACGATGGAAATATTGCAACAAGCACATATTTACGATGGGTCATTTCACATTCTCTAACTGATAATTTGCTAAAACGCCTTGGAAATACGTATCTGCGATGGGTTGATCGAAGTCAATCTACTACCAATGATCTAACACGGCATAGATTAGACGAAACCCAGTAG
>CAJUYG010005784.1:0-13234 GCA_910591675.1 Galerucella calmariensis
AGTACAAAGTCAGACTCGCTCTTCCACGAACTTAGATGTTAGAATTAATTTTTTCCACAAAACCACAACTCAGCATTCTTTCACTTTCCAAGGTCCAAAAATTTATAACATTCTACCAAAACATCTGAAAGAAATGAAAAAATATCATACATTTAAGAAGGAAGTGAAACATTTTATACTTTCCAATCCAGGAAAATTTAATTCATTATAAAGCGTTTTTCATCATCTTACTATACAAACATATTATAATGTGATACCATACTTTTGATCTTAAAATACATATGTATTACATATAATATTGGAATCTTCCAACACTCTTTCTGCTCCATTATCAACTGAAAGTAAAAAAGGACATTTTAATTACTGCAATTTGTATTTGTAATTGCCTAAAATAAAATATTATACATATAGTACTTACCAAAATATGTAATGAGTGTGCCGTGTTTTTAAGCTACAGTACAGGCTTCCTAGCCTAGTGTAGTTTTCTTCCATGGGATACTCAAAATTTCACATTTTTATAAAATAAAATGTAAAATGTACTTAACAAAACCAAATTGAATAAACTGCTCTAATAATCTCAGCCTCGCGCATCGCTTGTGCGCAATGATTTTATTTGGCCTTGAAACGGCCATTCGGGTTTAGATACGAGGTCCGTATTAACTAACAGTTCTACTTTTTGGACAGGGAAGGATTAGTATAATTCAAAGCTGTTAAATTTATCTTCCGAAGAAAATTTTATTGAGTAAATAATTGTTGTGAATGTTATATAATAAATAATTTGAACATGTTACCAAGTAAAAAACTCTAGAGAATTTAGAATCGGCAACAATAGCAAAACAAATTGTAATAAAACAGAGGATATACTTAGTGATTTTTATTAAATACCTAGTTAAATTTCATAATCCAATAATATTTAATTACAAATTAAGATTTCATTTCATTAAATATGACGTCAAATAATTAACTTATCATTATTATAATGTTAGAGATCATGCAAGGCCTATTTTTATTAAATTAGATATTCTCCCAATACCTTGTTTATACATTTTGGAAGCTATCACTTTTGTGCATAAAAATAAACATATTAAGTATACCACTGGATCAATGATACACTGCTATGATACAAACACCTGATTAGACTAACAAAAATGAATCAGGACGGTTCTGCTAGGCAAACAGAATTCTATTACTGTAAGATATAGGTATAACACTTTTCCAGTATTATGGAAAAATTTTACACTCAAGAAATTAAAATGTATAGTAAAACAGGCGCTTGTAGGTCAGGTATTTCATGAGATTGAGGAGGTATTCGATTTTGAATGGCCCAGATCTTCATATGAAGATTGATTCACTCTTTTAAATTTAATTAAATAAATAAAATTCCATTTTAATTGTAAAATTAATGTAATCATGTTGGATTTATGTAAATTAATTTTAAACTTTTAGTGTGTAAAGTCGCGTCCACATTATGTCGAATGGTGTCGATCGACATGGTCGACAATCGACTATTGTAAAACTGCGTCCACATTATGGATCGACAATGTCGGGCGACCATCCACAGTGGATCGACCTTGTCGATCGACACTATTCTACATAATGTGGACGCGACTTAATGACGTGTCTAAGCATGTTGTATTTGTTTACTTAGTAACTGGCATAACATTATATACCTTTTTGTAAAGATCAATAAATTTCTTGCTTTCTTTCCTTAATATATTTTTTGAAATTTCTATTTATGTGTATTTTTATTTAAGTGTATAATAAAATCGAACTCTTATGAATAAATTTATAATAAATGAAACAGGAGAACAGGGAAATCTAAAAAAACTTATTTTTCATATACAAATATGATTTACTTTTACAGTTCTTTGCAGCACAAACCACACCTGCTTTAACTTTATTCATCTTATTTGATTGCTGTCTCTCAAAAAAAAAAATTAATTCACACTACGCCACTGCTTACGCGACTAAACCAAACTAAACTGCCTGTAAACCGAAGTAGAATATACGCCGTCCTTGCCGAACTTGAGAGGTTTCTAAACCGAAATGGCGAACTGCGCACAACCGATGCGCGAAGTTGAGATGCACTACTGGTTGTTTTGGTATACTGTGTGTCGGGTGAGAAGCTCAATGAGTGGCTGCAGGACCTTCTGTTTTCTGGTGTTCTAAGGGTGTTTATCATGTTGGATACTCATTATCCATTTGCAGATAAGGTTTAAGGAATAAACAAATTGTATTGGTTATCCTTAGGAGAAAATTGGAAAACAGTATTTTGAAATTTAGGGTGAGATTGGCAAAATTGACTGAATTCAGAAGCGAAGGTCTTTTTTAACAAAAATAGGATTTAAAAAGAAGCTAGTGATTACTTTAAATCACATTTTCGGGAACAGATTTCAATGAAGAGGAAAACACATTATGGAATTTGTAAAATGGGCGAGCTTGGAAGATATTAATGTTGTAAATTTTATCAAACGGAGAAATATTCAGTATGGAGAAGAATTAATAAGAAATCGGAAATATCTGGACCGAATAATAGGGACTAAAAACATCTAGAATCATCTAGAAATGTCATAGAAAAGTCTGAAACATGTGAAAACTATAAAAAGCGGAAAAAATGACGTTAGTAGTCAAGTTTTTAAAGTATTAGAGTTATGAAAGTAGGACCTGATTGATATTGAATTGTAAAAGTTAAGACTACGTTAAGACTACTACTACTACAATCTAAGTAATAGAGGAGAGAATGCGAGAGCTAACTGAATAACTGATTCTAGGTTTGGTCAAATTTGTAAGAGAAAATGATCAATCTGTGTGCATTGGCCACCAAAAAATGATAGAAAAAAAAAACAAGCTGAAAAGTTGATATGATTTTGGACTGTTCGTTGAACATGTTGACGAACAGTGGCGGATTTACCACTAGGCAGAGTAGGCAACTGCCTAGGCGGGCCGCAAGGCAAGACCATTTTTGTAGATCGTATTTTGAGGAACAACTTTTCCAAACATTTTTTAATTTAGTCAATAGTTATGATTTTACAGTGCAATTAGTGCAAATCATTGATATAATATAAATTTTTTTCTCTAATTTCTGTACATTCTCTCTTATAACAAAAGCTGTAGATATAATTTGCAATAAAAAATTTTGCTAAATGTTCCTTATGAAACCAATAGTTTACGAATTAAACCGTAAAAACCGTTTCAACCCCTCTAAATTTAATAGAATGACTTTTTCACTTCTAAGAGTAAGAGTTGTTGACTTTTCACCCGCATAGAGTGAAAAAGCCGCTTTTTCCGTTTTTTCACTTCACATGTCAAAATAATCTAAATATTAATCTTGCAGTAGTTAACTTCTTAACTAAATAGGCTACAAACTTGTGATTTTAACACATCCATTAAATAATTATTTCAAAGAAAGTCACCCGGAAATAAATTTTTTTACGACCGTGCGTTTTAACCCATTTTCCCGCACGCATTTTAGTTTTGAAAGTGTCACTTTCCCGCACTAATTTTGCAAATTTTGACCTTATCAGATACTTTTTTACCTTGGAAGTTATAGGGGCGAGGAGGAATGGATGGAGATAAGTGGCGTGGTGGAGAGCATGATTAGGGGAAGAGAAGGACTAGCTATGGCATGAGAAAGGTAGGAGTGATAGAGGGAAGAAGATGATGGAGAGTGTGTTAGTGACCGCCGCCCGTCTTGACGTATGCTAGGGTAGTGATCCCAAGGCTGGAGTAACGGCGAGTTTGAGGTGGGTTTGGTTGGTAGGCATCTCCGTTGGGGATGAGTCCAACACTGTCTGGGTACTGGTTGAGGACCCAGTCGAACATGAGTTTCCCAACTCAGCCCGAAAAAAAAAACAACAAAAATATACCTATGCGAATAAAATTAATAATATGTATATTATTTCATGTAACGGGTGATTCTTAAACCAAATTAAAATGACAAATTTACACTCTGACAACATTACACTCACGTTCATAACCCGAACAAGGTTGTCAAATGCTCAATTACACTCAGCCTCCAGTTAGCTATCTGTCAGTTATGTGGTGCATTGATAAACGCTTTCTATTGTAACCGAGACTTTGACTGGCGGCTAGAGATAGCTGAGGGCTACGTAGCTGACAGATTTAACCGGGCATTGATAAACCCGCCCTTAGTAGGTTTGGTTGAAGTTAATTTTGACACTAGATAAAATGTTGCAGCTAATTAATTGCTGTACAAAAATCCACCTTAAGTTTCATTAAAGTACCTACCCACTGACTCACACCCTGATTAATGCTTCGATACAAATTAGAGTCTGTCCTCCTCTATATCTCCAAGCTTCACAATTCTTCGGCGGGCTTAATTATTGTTAGTCGCCCGCGTCAAAATCTACAAAATCGAATATACAATGCTCTTGCTTTTGCTCCTGTTAGGAAACCTATTAGAACACTTGGTGCACTCAGGCTTTCATTTTATAACTTTATTGATCAATTTGATGACTATTCTTTTCGAGTTTCCCCGTAACAGTAACACAGTTTTTTATACAATGATAAGTCTGGTACGTCAAAGAAAATCTACCAGATAAACAATGCTTTTTGACAGGTGGTTATGCTTATTAAGCGGGTATCATGGATACATCTAATTAATTATAGGGATGCAATAAACCTAATATTCCAAAAGCGATACTTGGCAAAACATTACAGATTGTCCTTCCACCACTTGAGTTACCGCTCCGCCTACCCTAACCAATACCGTCACGATGTTGATTTAATCAGTATAAGAGAGGGATAAAGACTGAGAATGTCAGTTTGTGCCTCGACACCGCTAGGTTCGTACGCATCGAGTAAAAGAGTATCGATAATCGTAACGTAGTTTGACGTAACATCGTTAGCTAGTGTATCGTGAGGTTAGTGATCGTGTTTACATTTAAAAATTTTCAAAAAAGTTTTTATACTCGGGATGTTTATTGTGTTATTCAATTTTGGATTAAAAGCCATTGGATTTTAATTTCAAATCAGTAAGTCCCTAATAAATATTATTTGTTTACCACTTTTTGCGCTACCTTTTTTTTTTTTTCTAAAATCTTCATTCACGAAGAGGTTGTTTCTTCGGGAAGTTACGTATTTCCACTTGAAAATCCTCTTTTTTAATTGTGAATTATTCGGAATAGGTACTTATAAATTTGAATAAATTTTTTCGGTAGCCGCAATTTTTGATTCTATACGTCTAGGATTCTGGAGAGACATTGTTTTAGTTTATTCGCCCCGTATTAAGACGATTTTTAGGGTGTTTTCTATTGTCAAGAGATTCAAAATTCAGTTAACACGGTATTCAGTGACATGGTATGAGAATGAAATAGATGTTTAGAATGTATTTGAATTGTACAGTACACCTATTAAATCGGAACTTAGACCCATATTAAATAAGCTTATAGAATTTGGCCAATTGTTTCAATTATGTCTCCGCTATATTTATAAATGGACAATAGTTTTTTTATTAAATTGTAAGTAAAAGCAATGCAATTATTATTAAATAATATTCCATTCAATTTATTAGAGAAAATTAGGTGGAAAAAATTGCTGAAGCATATTTATTTGATGAAAATATTTATAAATAGAATGAACTTTATAAATAGAAGTGGGTGTAGATACTTTCATATGTGGATACAGATGACTTCAATATTTACTTTTATTTCCTGAATTTAAAATATAACTCACTAGAAGTTCTGTTTGTTAATTTCGTTCTGTTTGTTTATTTGAACAACAATCCAGTAAAGAAATCTTGATAAAAAATAGAAAAAAAAAAGATGAGTCAATTAGCTGCTTGCCATAAATATTTAAATTGAAGCAATAACAGATCTAAATACGAAATATTTTATTTTATTTTAATTCCTCGACAATTTCAACTATTTACAAGCTATTGTTTTTGTTGAGAGGTACTAAAATTCTTTTAAATTTTTTGCTCTTGATATTTTTCAAGCAATAAAACTGATTAGGTATATTATTATAAAGTGCTGAAAATGTAAATACAACTGAAGTGAATTGAAAATGTGCATTTACATTCCAATAGAATGTACTTGATTTATATAAGGTGTCTTATAAAATAACGTAAAATAATGAAAATAATTTTATTTAATAGAAAAAAATATTAATGGAACTTTTTATAACTTCTACTGGGTGGAATTTTAAGCGACATTCTAAAAAAGAAAATCAATAATACACAAGTTGTTATAAAAATGGTAACTTATAATTTGAAGCGTTTTATATCTCGCTTTATATAGAAATAGAACGATTGTCTTTGCTATCAAAATATGCCTCAGTTTTAGAAATTTGACTGACATTTTTTCACATTGAGCATCTTTTTCGAGGGACAAACGGGATAAACCGCAAGTGGAAGTAGGTGTACACCGCAGTGGAAGTATGTGGAAGTTTGATGGAAATATGTGGAAGTTTGGTGGAAGTATGTGGAAGTTTAATATAGAAATTAGACAAAGTGCGGTGAAAATAACGAATTATTGAATAGGGGGTTAATGAATAATGTTAATGGCTAAAACAAAAATTGATACTTACTTGGCAACCTAGAATCAAATTGTTGGAGTCACTTGCCCTCAGTGTCATGTTTAATTGTATTTCTGTATGGGGAGTGAGGTATTTCGATATTTTAGAAAGAGTTCAGCTATATTTCCTAAAAAGAGTTCTTTTAGCTCCTATCAATACTCCAGATGCTATAATCCGTTTAGAGACTGGAAGAGTCAAGTTTGCATTTAATATTGTCAATTAAAAATGTCTCTTAACTGGATACACAAAATTCTTACAATGGATAATCATCGCTATCCTAAGCTCTGTTTTAAACAACAACTGCGTTTGGTCAACTCTACATATATGAAGTATAACTGGGTAGTTCAGTTGAAAAAGTTCTTTGTTGATATTGACTGTGACTATATATGGAAAAATTTGAATCATCCTTCTTTTATATCGCATCGCTGGAATAACTCAATGTTGGTCAGTTATCTTTATTGTGTTATAATATACCTACCTATATTGATGTTCACTGTTAATTTAAATTGTTATATATACATATGTTATTTATAAGTACATCACATACAAGGTGCAAGTAGTTTCTGACTACTTACAACTTCTGTGATTTTTGTGTGTGTTTGTTTACATTTTTCCTATATATTTATATTTTGTAACTACCGTAAATAAACATTATTATTATTATTATTATTATTATTATTATTATATGAAAGTTTTTTTGTCCAAACATTATACATATTTACATGAATCAGATGTCAGTGTTGCGTCTTGATATTCTTTCATGTATTTGTACTCTTCCTTTTCTACCACTTGTGAACCAAGCACGTACCTGGCTTTAAAATTACCCATCCAGGTTACCCGCGCTCTTGCTCAATTGCGTATGTCTAACCATTTTGGAATTACATTTACATTAAATGGTATTGGATACATTATTGACCCTGAATTGGATTGTACTGTTTGTAATATTCATGAAAAGGAAACTATTTTCCACTTACTATTTGATTGTCCGATATATACAACAATGAAACGGAATATCCCTTGCCTTGAAAATGTGAACTCACTGCTTCATGCCTTAAATAATATAACAATTTTTGAGGCTAGGAAAATTGCGGAATACATTTGGAATATATTGAAATTACGCCAATTTGTCTTAAATGAATAATGTTTTGTGTGTAGTTGTTAAGATTTGCTTAACCTTTCCCATTTTGAAAATACTTTTTTTGTTTACATAGAATTCTTGCTGTAACATTGTTTCATAAGCAATAATTGGCGTAAAATTTCCTTTCGACATGGGTCGTTGGAGCTTTAGTTTTCGAGATACAGGGTGTTAAAGTTACCCATACAACAGGTAAAATATCATAAAAATCAATGCTATTGAGTGTTTTCAGAAGTTATAAATTTTTGTGCTCGTTATGGAAGCGTGTTGCATTACAAAAAGGTTGCATGGGTTCTTACATTGTCAACTATCTTGAAAACAGTGCGCCCTACAACAAAAACGTAGGTACGTGGAAATATGTGGAAGTTCCGTGGAAGTATGTGAAAGTTTTGTGGAAGTTTTTTTTTCAAATGTGTAAGTAGGTGTACAACGAGGTGTACAAGATTTTGGCCTGCGGTTTACCCCTCAAATAAATATGAACAGAAACACATAATTTTTTTGAAGCTTAATTCTTTTTACCAACTGAACTTAGCTTTATATCACTATATTCATCTTATTTTATTATAAATGGTTCAACCCTAGTTATAAAATGTTCTATACAGTTTTCCCAACTATCTGCAGAAATTTTACTATCCCCACTTTTCACCAGTTTCATCACAGATGAGCTTAAAGATTTATTATGGTGCCATATTAGCTCAATTGGATTAAATATGCAATAATAGGTGGAAGATGCAGCACAGTATGAGAACTTTCAATTGCAATTGCATATTCTTTATTTATTTTTAAAATCGTTGATAGGTACTTCCGAGTGTACTTCTAAAAGATTCCGTTTTTTTGTGTTTCTTAAAAATATCCTTGAATACCTTGAATTTTTGATTTAGTACTACTATCTATTAAAAAAAGAAATTGGTGTTTTGCATTGTCCAGTATAATCACATTAGGTATTTTGTGGCATATTTTTTAAAACAGGATGAAGCCAATCTCCAAATAGTTTATACTGTTAATCCGTGTCTAAAGGAGACTCTATAGGTATTTTTAGCAGAAAGCAACAGACATTTGTTACCATTTTGCCTTTATTTGAAGAAGCTTTTGTTTGTCATTTCATTGAAAAGTCATTCCATATTCTCGTCCATATTAGTCCCCATGAATAACATAACATAGCTACAATAAGAAATGCCATTATAGTGAAACAATGTGAGTACTATTGTTAATAAAACAATTGAAAAGAATTGGGTATACAATTGTTGTAAACGTGCTACCTATCAATTCTAAACAAATAAACTATAACTAAAGATACCGAAGCTATTATACCGCTTTGAATAGTCCGAAAATGAAAGAGCAAAGAATGTTCACTAAGAAACAACAACCACTTCCCTGGCATATAACCAATCCTGCGTTTAACCGGTCTATGTTTTTTTACACTAATTGTTCTTATGTCAGGAGATGCGATATTTAACGAGAAACTAATTTTCTTCATGTTTTGACTGTCTCATCAACTTGGGTAAAGCTTTCAACGGAGCATTAAGTTATCTAAATATTAGAGTTAATTTTGACATTTGATATCGTTGACAGCTATGTTGTTATATGCAACACTTAAAAGACATAACTCGTATATATGTCCAAGTCTCAGTCAGTGTTCCGAAAAACGACAAGAAAAAGAACTGAGAAGGTTTATATTGTAACGATATCAAAAGAAATTGTGAAATAGATTAAATGTCCGTGAACATGCAATCCAAAACGAACAGAGAAACATGCCAAACGTGCATGCAACCTAAACGAAAACGAGACTGAAATATCTTATTTATCTATTCACAATAAAAAGTGAACGTTAGTAGCTCTATAAATTAATTCATTTGTTAGCTCATAAATTTCTCGAAAAATTAATAATTTTTTAATAAAGTTTTTGGATTTATTCGCCTCTTTTCCTCTATTAGTGTGGATTTATGCAGCAAAATTTAACAATTATCAATTAGCATTTAACAATTAACAATTATCAATTATAAGTTAAACTCGAGGTTAAACTACTCATTCAACAATAATTATTAATCATTTAACAATTACGAAGTTGGGCAACTTTTAACTTTCCTAAATTAAATCTACCGAATTTTCATCTAGTGCACAACTAGTACGCAGATCCTGAATTTAACCTCACTTTTTTCATAGAAAAGCGGTTGACTTAGGGTTATGTTGTGTGTTTGTTTATTTTCAAGTTGTACTAAAAATGGATGATGCCACTCTTATCGATCTTGTTCGACAATTTCCCGTCATTTATGACAAAGGAAGTACACATTTTACAGACAAAAATATGAGAGAAAACGCCTGGACAACAGTTGCATCATTAATAAAGTCTCAGCTTCTTCAATTCCTCAATTGTGTCTGCATAAACGATGGCGTTTTACTAAATTGTTAAATGATAAATATTAATTGTTAAATGCTAATTGATAATTTTATTGTAAAATGCTGCTGCATAAATCCACACTTAAACAAAATTATAACGTCTTCATCCCGCACTATAACATTTCTGTAACTAATGTTACCAAAAAGGGCAGCACACGTTTTACTATATTCTCTCGAATGAGTGCTAATCAATTTTCTGTTATTTCTAGTATGAATAAATCCCAAAGCATCCTTCTATAGCCTGTCATCACAATACTTTTGCTCCTTGAGACGAGTCCATAATCATTAAATCTATTCTGAAATTCCTTTCACCAAAACGACGTTTTATTTTATGAACACTTTTCTAAAAGCCATTATGAGTCGCTATTGTTCATAGCATACTTATTGAAATACGTCATTCCTAACACTCGAGACAAGAGCCGATCGAACATAAACGCCCACTTATCGCTAGATGAAGCTATTTTAACATTAATAAAGTAGGCGTCTTAAAACGTCAGTTGTCGTGTTAAAAATGTCAAATCTCATAGAGCGAATCTGATGATGCATTCCAGAAAACGTAAGTCGAAGCTAATTTAAGTTTGTGCCTTTTAGCTGACAATCAAAGTTAATTTCGGTTTAAAATGCATTTTAAAGTTGGGAAATTGATTATACAGAGTGTTTCCAGATACTCAAGGTCACAATATAGTTTTAAAATATTGCCAAGGGGTTAGGAATAGTCATCAGACAATTGGAAATAAATTTTTTTTATATTAGAGTGCTCGGTACTGGTTCGATGCTCGGGTACGTGGCAGTGAAGGAGAACTGTTGAATGCTGAACTTAAAATTAGTATTCAAAGTTACAAGAAAATTATATACCAAAACCCCCATTCGATCAGTTGTTGTTTCATATAGTTTGGAACTCTGGACCTTGAACAAAAATTATCAAGGCAAAAACGCATACAAGGCGGCGAAAAAGTAGGGGACAATTCGACTATAAAATTGAATGAGGAGCTAATGGAATTATATGAGAATCCCCCATAGCATCGGTAATGAGATCGCAACGAATCGGAGATGTCGGTCACGCATCGAGACTTCCTGGTGAAAAAAAAGGTCAGAAGACATAGAGAAAATGGATTGTTGCAGTAGAAAGAGATATGAGGCAATTAGTAAATCAATCAGTAACAAATCCGGCAGTGCATAATTGTATAGACGGTTCAATTCCATTTTTCGACTGACTCAAATTCAGTATAGGTACAGTTTTCAACGAATCGGTCTCAAATTTTGTCGTTAAGATAACTCGGGAGTGAACTAAACATCTAAACATGACTTAAAAGACAACCCTAGTGTTTGGAGTATTTAGAATGAATTAATATGAATGATGAAATTTTCTGTTTTCAGTCTTCTTACTATCTTCACTAATAACTTTTTCTAGATATACTTCACCGTCAACGAACAAGATTAATAATTATCTTCTGTAAATTCCTTGTGGCATTAAATATTATTTTTTCTCTTATTTTTTGGGAATCAAACTACAATAATGTTTTTTATTTTTTATTTCGACGTTTCGGTAGCGTTACAGCTACCGTTGTCAAGATTAACTAGTAATAAAATAATTTTTGGTCCCTATCTGACACATCGAAAAAAATTATGACAACTAGACAATCAATAATATTTTGAAGTTTAAGACTACAAAACTTTGTTGTAAAATTTTATTAAGGTCCATTCATAGTAGATCACATCTCTGGTAAAATGTGAAATTAAATATTTTATTTTATGACATTCTAATGATATGATAGTCTACTAGAAATGGAATCCAGTGAAGTGCACGTTCCAGGAACGGTTTTTATTGGGATAGCGCTTTTTTGGAAATGTTGTTAATAAAACGCGTTTTTTGTTACTTTTTTGTGTATGATTATTTTTGTTTTCAAAATATGTATAACTCAGTTTGGTGATTTTGCGTATTGAAGTGTGTATCGATTAACAACTATTCCAATGATAAATCATAGGAAAACCTGGATAAAAACTTATGATGCTGTCCTGATAACGCAGGTAATTGATTATTGGAAATTTCTCTTTCTAACATTGGTAACCAAATTTGACTACATTCGGCTGAAAAACTAGCTACACATTTATCTGCATTTAGTTGTATTAAAGCACTTTCTTTGATTTTTCGTCTTTTATTATTGGGATCTTTTAATATTATTTTTGTCGAATCCCATTGAATTTTATGCCCCTCTTCCCAAGCTTGCTTACAAATACTTGACTTAAAGAACTCCCTATCTTTGATATCTTTTTTATGTTCACTTATTCTTTCACTGGTCTAAATGCGAGTCTAGATGTTACACCTAAATAAAATTTGTCGCATTCACAAGATATCTGATATATGCAATTTTTTGAAGATTGTTTGGTTCCGTTATTGTTAGTATAGACCTCATAACGTATTGTTAGATTTGAAGCTAGTTCGAATATTGAATTGATTATCAATTTTCTTAATTCTTTCTGATAAACCCTTGACATACGGTATTGTCAAGTTCTTAAAAATTATGTTAGCTGAATTATTAATATTATTGTTATTATTATAGGGTATTAACAATGAGCCCTTCTCTATATTCTTTATTTCTTTATTCACAGATACTGCCGGGTAATTATTGGCATTTAAAACAGTTTTCAGTAGAGTTTTCTCCTCCGTGAAATGATTATCATTAGAACAAATGAATCTTGCCCTATCGTATAAAGATTTTACTACCCCTTTTTTACCGCTTATAGCATGATTTGATTCAAAATTCAAATACCTATTAGTGTGTGTTGGCTTACGATAAACACTTGTTTCATACCCTGTAGGTGTTTTATTGATAAGAACGTCAAAAAATGTGATTTTTCAAATCTTACAGCTTTTAATCTGTCTTAAGACAAATCTTTCAAGAAGTATTATAGTCTCATTGGAAGTTATCAAAATCACTACTTTAACGATTTTTGTTACATTCACATTTATCTTTAAAATAAATGGACCACAGGCATTTGTATCTTTTTTTTTTTAAATTAAAATAATAATGAATTCAAAGATTAATGTACAGTTTGTTTTCGTTAGTTTCGCCACATTCTTGTCACGATTAATCACCCAAAAAGACTGGAACCAATAAAACAACTATTCATTTGTTTCCTCTTCTGTAACTTTCATTCTTTCCTATT
>CAJUYG010005785.1:0-13233 GCA_910591675.1 Galerucella calmariensis
GATTTTTTCTTGAATGGATCGTAGAAAAAATATAATGTTCGACTCGGGTGGATTGTCCATATCCACACTAGTTGCACAATCTACTATTCTGCACAGTTTACAAAATGGAAATGTAGGCCATCAGTTAACTAAACGGATATGATTTCATATACATCTTAGAACGTATATGAAATCCACCAATCAGCATTCGAGTTTAGTATCCGTCATTCATCTTTTTTCAATTTAAAAGAAACGTCAAAATAACTTGTCAAAAAAAGTTTCTCATAGAAGCGCACGGGATCAAGAATATTCATTTACAAAGATAAACTAAAAAAAAATAGTACAAATTACCAACAAATACTCAAAATAGAATAAAATGGGTATTTAAGGGGACCTCAGATTTTATAAAATTATGTAATAGGTACATCTGACGTTATAGATGAACAATTTTCATGTTGCTCAGTGGTCGAGTAGTAAGCAATCCAGACTCTCACGCCGTAGATCCGGGATCGATTCCCGTGAAAAAGTTTTTTTAATTGCTACTTTCATTTTTAAAAATAATTATTATGCTGGATATCAATAACAACAACAGGTAGACGTTTGAAATATTTATCAGAATATTCATTATTATAGATAATGGTACGGTACCCTTCATGAGGGAGTTCGACTGGCAACATCTACTTATAACAGCATCGTATATTTGAAAAATGAAACCGTAGCATTATACAAATTGGACATTCAAGAACTGAACGTTTACCACAAAATTAGTGGAAACATAAAATTGAATTGTAAAATGTTTAATTTGAAGTTATAAGTATTACAGTTTATAGAAATTTTTATTTTCTAGATTTTTTCTCAAGTGGGTCGTAGAAAAAATATACTGCTCGACTCGTGTGGATTGTCCATATCGCACTTGAACGATTGAGCACTCCGCCTACGGTGTCGTGCTCAAACTTCGTCCTCGTGCGATATGGCCATCATATCCACACTAGTTGCACAAACTACAATTTCTTTCAAAATGCCCTTTTACATTTAAAAACAACCTGCCAAATGTCTAATCAATTTATCAATCCATTTTAATGCTATCGAATTAAAACATTCAAGTTTTCAAAATTTCAACACCCTGTATTTCGAAAAGTAAATGTGCTAGACCCCTTAATCGCGCAAAAAAAATTATGGAAATAATAGTAAAAATTTATCCGAACAAATTCAAGTAGATCACCAGCACTGCGAATACCAGCTTTGCATAGAATTTAAATATAGCATCGGTGGTTCAGTGGTAGAATGCTCGCATTGCACGCGGGCGGCCCGGGTTCGAATCCCGGCAGGAGCATATTATTATGAAGCGCTGCTTCGTGAACGAGAGAGAGACTAAGAAGGCACACGCAAGCAAGGCACATAACGAAGCAACGTAACATAACGTAGCGTAACGTAACGCGTAACGGTCAGATCTTTTACGTCGCGACCCCTGGTCGCTCAAACATAACGTGGCGTAAAGAACTAAAGTTCCAAAAACAGTTCTGCTTATTCTCGTATGAAACTCGTAATAATATCAAAAAAGGTTCATTTAACGGAAATGCACAAAATAACCATTTAACAAATGATTGGTTATGGAGATAACACATGGACAGCAATGGGAGTTTCTCGCTTATCTCACGCCTGTATCACAAGGAACAATTAGCGAAATAGAAAAGCAGTTTCGAGTGCTTGGTTATGTGAGACACATGAAAAAAGGGTAGCTTCCAATGCAGTAAGTGATGATACGAAATTGGATATTAAGCTTGAGTTTCAAGAAAACCCATATAATTCTGGTCGATTCTGTTTACCGTTAGCCACACATCAATCTTTCGAATTATGTAAAATACATCCATAAAGTGATGCTATCTCAGGAGCTCATGGAAAACGATTTTGGAAGGGAAACGTATTTTTGTGAACAGATGGTGGCAATGTTGGATAACAATGTCATCCAATTAGATGTTTTTTTAAGAGAGCACATTCACACTTCTCGGTCATGTTAAGCGTCAAATTCCTGATGTTTGTCACTTGAGAATCCTAACAGGATGAGGAAAAAATACTTATTCCTCAATAATGTGGATGACAACAAAAAAAAAGATAAATGTCAATGTAGGAAATGTTATATAGAAGCTGAGATATGAGTTTTTCGAAATGTCCAGAAATAGACTCTTTTCGTGTTTTAATAAATTCTCTAGCGGCTGTAACTAATCGTATTGGAGTGAAATTTTGAGTGTCTTTTGTTGAAAAATCTGCATTGCAATCGCTGCCCTGAGTGCGCACACTTTTATCGAAAACGAATGTGTGTATCACGCGCTCGAACTACAGTACAGGCTTGACTGATGCATGACTGAGATTATGGTCAATTATATGAGCAATGGTTGGGAATTAACTTCGCTCCGAAGTTTCAACTATCAAAAAGGTTTTAATCCATACATAGTCAAGGATGGAATTTAAATTAAAACAGGTACGGCGTCCAGTTGGAAGTTTCCCGTTCATATTTCAAAGCTTATTATGCATACAGGATTGTATTGTTCTCACGTTTAATCTTTATTCATATCATCACCTCGAACGGTACTTGTCTCTTGAATCTATGGAGAAAATAAATTTTTTTTTTGTCGGGAAATAGTCCGAAAACTTTAGTAAGTACAAACAAACCATTCAACTCCGCTCAATGCTTAAAACTTCCGTCAGCCCTAATTCGTTCGGCGTGCAAAAGTGTCTGTAGCACTGGAATATAACAATTTGTCCGTGTTCACACCTATCCAAGGAAGTGATTGAAATATTTCCTATTTTAAATAGTGAGAAACATTTCCAGAAAAATATTGAAACAAAACAAAAAATTAGTTAGTGTTTCTGTTGAGCAACCATCTACTTGGTATATTAAACGAAAAATCTATTTTATTATCAGAGTGTTCATCAGACTGGAAACATTAGCTACTGTACACATGTTCTGATGCCAGGGTTGAGTTTTGGTCGAAACATATTGTCATTGTGCTTTCAGCGAGTAGTTTTTTTTTGGCTTCTGTTTTCTCCATAATATAATAATAAACTTGAGAACACATTCGATTTCCCTTCCGTTATTCCGGATGCTGAGCCTAGTTCTTTCTTGTGATTTTTCATGTTCTGTTACATGACGTATTTCCGCCTTATGTGATTTTATCCTCTCATTCCAATCAATGTTATCCTTATGCCTATATTTCTCTGGAATCCTTTCCCTAAACTGACCATTATATCTTAATTGTAAGCAAATAGACATCTCAATTGGCCTAAGCTGTTTTCTACCTACCCTGATCCTATATGTATCTGTTTTGGCTTCTCCAATCAAGTGATTCATGGAAATATTGAATACAGTTGGGCTTGGAGCTAGCCTCCATCCCTGTGTTGTCCTAAACGTTCCAGATGTTCTGTTTTTTTCTGTTGATGTAGTTCATGTTTTTCTATGAATATTTCTTAGAGCCTTCATCAATTTTTTATCACCTTCGTCTCAACATCATCCATATTTTTGTTCTGCAGGATGTACATTTCTGCAGTGATCATACGATGGTGAAGAGGTACTTTTGTGTAGTATATAGGCAAAATAATTGTCCCCCTAAGTTGGAATCATATGGAAAACTTTTTTATTATCAATCTTAGGAAGAAAAGTTTCCCTTCATAAAAAGTTCTGCATTATCTAAAACCTGAAATACGAGGTTTGTCAAAAAATATTAGTTTCACTCAAGAGTAAAGTACCTTAAAATTTGACAATATCGGAAAATGTCACTGAAAAAAGTTGAATATGTCGAAGCATTAGTATGAGTAAAAATTGAATTCGTCTGTTTTCGACATTAATACATATATGATGTTAATTTTATAACTAAGTGTTCGAATGTATTTTATTATTTGCAAAATAAATCAATACGCTCTTATTCCGCGTTTCCAATTCAAAATTATTCAAAAAACATGGAAAACCCAAAATATTATCATGTGTTTCGTAATCACAAGAAATAAATGTTCTTTCAAAATAGGCAATAATAAAAAATTGAAGTTTCAATTCAAATGGATGTAATTACATATTTAATTGCAGTTTTCAATACCGATCAACTTTTTTCAGTAACATTTTCCAATATTGTCAAATTTAAAGGTTCTTTACTCCTGAGTGAAACTAATATTTTTTGACAAACCTCGTATACGACTGAAAAAATTTGATATTTGATGACTGTATTTAAGATAATGCGGAGCTAAAAATTAATAATAAAAAAGATTTCCATGTGATTTCAACTTAGGGGGACATATTGTATATGAATTTTTCTCCCACTCACTCATGAAACCTTTTTGTGTATAATTTATTATTTTGTTATTTGCAGTCAATTTCTCAAATTGCTCCAATACAGAATTAGTATTGAGTGTGGATTGCCTCAATTATATTGGAAATAGATCGCAGGATTTTCATTGATTATGGTGTGAAAGTGCATTGTGATGCATTCGATATTATACTGGTATTAACATTGTTCCCAGATCTTCCCCTCCTCCGAAAAATTAATAAACTTGGTTACTTCAAATAGATCACCCCGCATATTTTTTGCCTTTTGAAATCCTCAATAAATGCTGAATGTGTAATGTAATATTCCCAATACCTGAATGTCTTAGTTATAGCTACATTCAAATTATCTTCGCAGGAGTTGGGAAAATACATTAGGATGGCTATGAGTGAATGCACCCATTCGATTCGAATAATCTTTATTCGTTGTCTCCATTTGAGTAGTGGACATAAATAGCAATGTTCGCTATGAGTAAGCCCCATCATACTATCCTAATTTCATTAGTAAGTCAAAAAAACGTATCTAACAATCTCGAAGTTGGAATTTCTATTTGTAAATCCAACGTTGAAGTTATATCCACAATTTAGTACCACTAGAATACAGTACAAGATGTTGTTGATATTACAGGAACAGGTTGAATAAACTACTCCTTCGTTTTCTTTTGACCTTTCAGTGCAATGATTGAGTGCCTCTTTCATAATTTGAGCGATTCCGCTTTCTATTCACTAACGTTCGCTGAAAATAACATATTATGACGAAAATACGAAATCCTGGGCATGTTCATGCATTGGGCCGCTCCAACCCCTAGTATTTCCAATTAGATTTATAGTCTCCTTATGGGTTCCTATATCTATAGAAGTTATCATCAAAGGTTAACACTATTGAGAAAATCACAATTTTTATTCAATGTTATATTCATGGAAACCATCAAGCAATGAACGAATCATTCTTCACTAAAAATATTCCTATATATTACCTCATCTGAATATTGTTGTGATATATCTCAAATTTTCAGATTGAGGGTACAAATAACTCCACGGTTGTGAGCGCTCTTGAATTAAAATTGCTAATGCCTTCTTCTTTAGATTCGAGTAAAATGTTTTCGTTTCTCCTCTGAATAAAGCAGAGGAAAATGAATAATAAAAGTATTGAGATGGAAGTTTATTTAGGTTGAAAATAGAGGAGAATACATAAAACCGACTTTGGGAATTATGTGATGAAATAAGTAAGAGCGCTAAGAAGTTTTAGAGTGAGTCAGAACCAACAGTGGAAGTTAATGTTTTGTACCGACATGTGTATTTTTATAAGTATATTATGTTCAATTGACAATAGTATATATTATTATACCGTATACACGAGGTGTGGTGACTTTACTGATCACCCCGTATAGTCATAAATGTATAAATTGCTTTATCTCACTTGGGTTGGGTCCTTCGAAAAATAGTTTGCAGCCAGTCAGTATGGCAAACGGGACGATTTCCTGAAGACATCAAATATTTATGTGTGAGTTTGGTTTGGCTGATTTGGATTCTTCTGATTATAGTAGCCTCTCTCCGGGTTAAAAAATTGAGAAGAGGAGAAGTGTATGAATGGATATCATAAAGTGCTGTCATGCTCTCACGCCATGAATATTGCACCACAAAAATTTTGCAGTATGCACTGACTCCCTCTCCTTCATTCAGTCAATCAGGTCAATATTCACTGACCACCCATTTGTCCAGAACATACACGACATCTATCAAATTCTCGTTTCTCAAGATATAACAGTCTCTGGCTTCCATCTCACATCAGACTTGATGGTAACAAAACTGCGGACCGCCAAGCGCAAAAAGCTGCCACTGGTGACAACCCAAAACACATTGTCCAACTCGCAATCGATCTCAAGATCCACTTTGAAAACGTGATTCAAGAATCCCATGTTTCAGAAATATGTGACTTATTCGAAAACCGTATTCCCCCATCTTCATCTCTTTTATGTTAGGTTCCAGTGTTTTTGTTCATTTGAGGTATTATGTCTTGTGCTCGTTAATTACTGATCCTCTTTTTCCAGTCTGTCCTATCAGAGATAACACTACGTTTTCATGCTTCTCTTGTCTGTTGCCATCATCGCTGGATCGTTGAAAAATGACATCACTTGCGACGAAGTTTCTGCAATTGTTCGACTTGTTCCAGTCACTTCCTTTCTATACTCTATAAACCAATAAGCATCAGTACATTATTTCAGTCACTCTATCGAACAATTCACGGAATGAATTGCTTATAATTTCTTCTTTCGTTTCCGTGGGGGCGTATGCGTTGATATTAGTTATGTTAGCTTGCCCATTAGTGAAAGTCTTCCGTTGATTGCCTAAGCTATGATATGACCTCTGAGATCTTGAGCCATGTAACATTTTTCTTCCTAAAGTTCTTTACAATCTTTCTAATCCAATAGTCCGCTTTTCTTCTTGCGTTTACATTTTCTATTTTCAACTGCTTATTTCCTTTCTTCTGAAGTACAATTTGTTTGCACATGTCATTAATTTTTTTTTCGATTTAAGCATACCTAGAGTCTATTTCTTCCTGTTCATTTAAAAGTTATACCATTTCAGACTAGTTTTTTGTCTTGGTGCAGTGTATTGCATATTTACTTTGTTCGAGCCACAATCCACAAACGTGATAACTTGATTTGCCGAAGTTCTTATGGGACTAAGTCTTTTTGCATTAATTCGTGCGTTAAATTCAAGTTTCTTTATCTCCATGATAATTATTCAACTAATAAATTCATTTGGGTCATGGATTTCAGCACAATTTTTGAAGTTTCCATAGATATATAGTATCTCTTTGCTTCACTAACCCTGGAATGTTCAGCTGATATTACTTGTATGAATAGGAACCAGTGACACCTACGGCCTAACGACTTCGACAATTGCGGTACTAGCCAAACGTTACACCCATGCTCAATCCCTTAAGAGATGGGATGGAATCAAAGGAAGCAGTTTTGCCAGGATCACCCTGGGCGACCCTCGGAAGCTGGCGCCGAAGAAATATTTGGCGATGACCAGGAAAAACCTACGTTCAACAGTAGGATTTCTGACTGGCCACTGTCAACTAAGTAAACACCTCCATACTATGGGGCTAGTGGACACACCTCTACTGTCAGGCATGTCTTATGCGAGTGTCCGGAGTTATCGTCAATAAGAGAGTGTATGTTCGGTGAGTCTTGGCCTACACCTGCCGATATAAAGGAGATGTCTCCCAGTGACCTGTCCACCTTCCTGAGATCGGACAGGATGGACAATTACCTAGGAGGACAACTCCTCGGGAGGATGTACAATGGGTCACATGTGGCCTAAGTGCTGTGATCCTACACACTCACCCTCCCTACTCTACAGATACAGACTTGTATGAATATTGCACACGTGATTTGTCACAGTGAAACTTGAATTCTCGCCTGTTCCATTGATCGACCGGTACCGGATTCCGACAATAGTATACCGGATATTAATGAGTAATGTGTCTCCACTTCAACTGTTGAATGTGTGGATAGATTTGCTGCAAACTTTGAAACTGAAATCAGTATTGAAGCATAAGCAACAACAGTTACATTATCAGAGGTGCTTTCATCTCCATCTCTATTAGGTACTCTATTACCAATGAAAGAAACACATTAAAGAACTAACGTTCAATTATTACTTATATATAGTGGATAATCAGAAGTCCATTTTTTCAATTATAATCGATACATACTTGGGCTTTTCATAGTTAAACGTGGCCATATCGAATGTTTTCAAATAGTAAATTTTAAATAAAATGGCGAAGTCTACTGACGGTTGCTAAGATGTTGCTAGGGTAGCCGTGCGATTTACTTTACAGCTGTGCGTTTTTTAGAGACATCATTACATTGATACCGTCTGTGTGCTATTGACTGATTACAGAGGGGTCGTAGGTAGAGTTATTTAAATTAAAATTGTAATTTTGTACATAATGCTGATCAGTGATCACATTATATTTCCATTGAAAAAATTTAATGATGTAAGACAGGTCATGACGCTGGTTATTCTATCGATCCTTGCCTCCATATCTACCAATTGACTGTATAGTGGAGTGAGAAATACAAGAAATTCCTTTTTGCTAGGAGAACATACCTCTGTTTACCAGGTGGAGGTTTATGCTATCCTAGAATGTGTCAGAACTAACAAACATAGGACTGATACTCATGGAATAAACATATCAACTGATGGCTAGGTAGCCCTTGAAGCTATCAATAGTCGCAAGGTAACACCCAGACTGGTAGGAGAATGGCGAAAAGAACTAAACGGACAGGCGGACCATGTTAAATGGAGATAAGTGTAGGTGCCAGGATATAACGATATTTCAAGAAATGAACAACTGATGAACTCGCGAGAATAGGTTCAGCAATGACATATGTTAGACCAGAACTAGTTTTCGGGACCACAAAGAAGATGGTGCGGAGACAAATACAATAATGGGTACCAAGCCAACATAGACTGGAGGACTGGAGGAACACTCCAAAGCAGACAGTAAGACCTTTGAAGGTGGAATAAGCATAGAGGTGATAGAGATGAAGACAACAATCCATAGGCCCGCTGTGTTAGTAGGAATGTTCGTCTGACCGGACGGGGAAAGTGATAAACGATTGGAGGTTCCTCTGTCTTTGTTTGTGTATATAGTATATGCGCTATCACAGATAGACAGCCTGAGCCTCCGACTTCCTATCTCTCTCTTAGATGCTCATAGGTTCCAAGCTGTCTTGTATCTGTAGTATCTCTATGAGCATATATTATATCAAATGGGCTCAAGAATTAATCATTATCAGTGGGATTTAATTGAGAATTATCACAGGTTATCTAACGGGTCTTAACCCGGTAGAAGATTACCAACATAAAATGTGGCTGTATTACGGGGATCTCAGCTGCAGACTTTGAGGTAGGAAGACCGTAACTTATATCCTGTGTGACTGTGACTCTACTAGAAAGGTACGAAGATAGCTGGATGGGTGGAATAAATGTGGTTGTGGAGTGCAATATGCCAACAGGCTGTAGTGCTTCCAAAAAAGGAGGAGGGAAAAGAATCGTTCCAAACTGCAGGGGAATTTATCCAAGAATTCAAAAAAAAGATTTTAGAGGTATGTATGCTTTCGATGGGGGCCATAGTATTCCATTTCGGGGAAATTTGATGGAAGGTGGACTTTTCGACCTCACTTTTTTGGGCTGGTATTGAAAAGCCGACATTCACATCAACAGTCTTAAAAGCTGATGAATAATAGTATTTCGTTATTCACAATAAAAAAAAGTTCCCCCCGCCACCATAATTGCAGCATCCTCAAATGCTTATCTGGAATATTAATAGCATAATTCAAACTTTGACTGATCTAATCGCAAGCGTTATTCGTCTTCTCAAGCAGCTTTCCACTGATACTATCCGAAATGAACACTGATATGGTTTTTGCTTAGTTCCAAAGTATCAAGACATACGCGGAATAAAATTGCTTTTATGCTAATTTCTGCAATAAATTCAAAAACAATAATATTTCCGAATAAAGGATGGAAATATTTTCCTGAAGCTTTATCACTTTATATTGTAACTGTGACTCGAAGGGAGCAGAATGTTGGGTATGAATGTGAATTTATAATATAAAATCGATCCCAAAGGCTTTTCGATGAAAAGGAAAGATTGCTCTAGTGTGGTCAAAAATAAGTTTCCACGTCACAACAGATCTTGGGTCTGAAACTGCATTCACTGATTCTAGGATATCCAAAATTGCTGCACGTGGTTGTACATCTCGGTTGCATCCGAAGGCAAGCTTGCCATGAGCCATTATAACAATCTCAACAGCTGCCGTCACTTCATGTTCACATATAAGGCGAGGCCAGGTCAATCACCAATAGATTTACTAGAGAACTAGTACCAATTATTATACTATACAATGAGGTGTATATCGAGCTACGCGAAGAAATGGAAATCGTTCCCGTAATAAGCAGAAAGGCATGGAGGGAATAATGCAAGAAATAATGCAGAAATGCTACATAGATGGCTAAAAAACCAAGGAAGGTGTAGGATATAGCTCAGCCAAAGATATGCAGTACTTTGCATCAAGGCAACAGATTGAGGAAAATACCATTGTCATATACTGTAACAGCCAAGCGGTTATAAAAGCAATTAGTTACATGCAAATGAATTCCAAACTCGTTTGCGACCTCTTGGTGACGCTACAATTATAATAGAATGTCCTCAGCCTGGAAGCTTTGGAAAAATCATGAAAATCAATTTCCACAATATGTGGATTTTCTCGAACACCTAGAATATTCGACTTTATTTATAATTCGAGAGGCAAATATAAATCTATTGACAATGATGTACGTAGCTGATGAGATCCATTTATTCTCCTTGTTTATAAAAAGGCAGGATTCTTACGAGTTAATTAATGATTATCTCGTTCGCTACTAATCCAGAGAATTTTCCACCTTATCGCGTAGGTAATTATCCTGACCCATTTTTTCGATGCTGAAAAATAAAGTTCTCATTCAACGGTATTCTCAGCCACTTTGACAGTTATTGACGTATTGAATAAAATATGCCCAAATTTTTTATAAAACATAATTGAAACGTCTAATGATATGTTTATCAACCAAGAAGTGTTTGAATCATAAGACGGAAGGGTTTAAAAGAACAAGCTGCACTGGAAGATATTTAAACGGAAAATATAAGCAGTCGATAAGTTTGTGAACTTCCTCCCATCTTGTGCGTAGAATCAGATCTTCGAAAAGGATTTCATTTTTGTGTGAAAATTTCAATTTACGATGGGAGTACTACACAACTTTTTTTAAGAAAACATTTATTTGCAAAAATGTCTATCTACCATTGACAGTAGATGAAATTTGTGTGAGACTCATTTATTCGTGAAAGATCTCGTTTGCCACGGGTGTACGATGAAAATTTTTGAAGGGGTTGATGTATTTGGACAAATTTCCTCCCATCACCGGCATATGATGAAATTTTTGGATAGGTTTCGTTCTTTGTAAAAATTTCCATTTAACATGAAAGTGCGATGGAATGAATATAAGGGATATCTGGACAAATTTCTCCCATCATGCATGTACCTATATAATGAGCGTACCACAACATTTTTTGACGGGGATTCATTTATTTGATAAAACTTCAGTTTGCTTTGGAAGTAAAAAATGTAATATTGAAAGAGGTTCATTAGTATTTGTTTATACTTTTTACGGCAGACCCCATGGCTGCCCATTTGCTTTTTACTCAATTCTTATCCAAATCCACTCCATATCCAATTTTATTGGAAAATTACACTTTTTCGTCATTCAACCCTTTGGTATGTCCCATTATCCATAGGTTCACCTTTGTAGTCTCACAAAATACAGAGAAATGCGAATGAATAAGTTTCCCATAATAAAGCCTCATAAACAGTTTAATGTTTCTGCCAACACAGGGATTATGATTTCAGAGCAATCTGATCGCAGAAAGTACTTAGGTAGAGCGATGTCTTTTTGGAAATAAAATCGTCCAATCAACTCCCAACAGCAGTATACAACGACACGACAATTTTTTCTTCACATTAAGACCTCGATCACAATTTAGGTACAGCACTCAATTTCTAAAATGGGAGATAGAAGTTTGTGATTATTATTCAAGAGGATTTTCCATCCTTCTGTCAAAAAATGTAATTCTGTTTAAATCATGGCTGGAATTAACATACAGAGAATGAATAATACGATTGCTGGAACTCGATAAAACCTCAAAAGTTTAATAATTATACTGTTCAGTTCTTGATAATGTGGAAAATTATAAAAATGCTTAATGTCAACAAATCAAATACTTATTCAAAGTTCCTAATCTTGGATGAAATTATTTTGACGTTATTAAATATCTCAGGCGTGACCGACCCAATTCGTTTTTTCGAGAATTTTGATATTGCCTTTTATTGATACCTTTCAAGGTTTCTATCACAATCCCATATATACTCTACATTTGAATAGTTAAGGCACGGTAACAAGACTAGTAGAACAACTCGCCCTCCTGCTCTCTCATGTCGATGTTATAAAGTATGCCTCTGTTGCAAGTGTGACGATCGAAGATAAGTAGGTACGTGCATCCCTATCACTATCACTAGGGTTGTACATTCATGGGCTGTTGATTTAGAGATCAAGTGTTTGTCACGGGTGCGGGTGAAAGCGACCTTGTTTGGAAAACATTTTTGTGTCATGTTTTTTTGGTTAAATTGCCACCGAATATTACCACACTAAAAGTTTAACTAGTACGGAATTGTTTACAAAATATTTGTCTAGGATAAAACAAGAAGTAGCCGCAATAAGTATTTAATGGACATAATAAGTCAACAGACAACTTTAGGTTTATTTTTTTTGTTGAAGGTCACGATTTATGAATTTCAATTGTGAAATGAATACGTACTCTTGTCTAAAGTACAAAATTGGATTGCCTCAAGAACTTGCCATGTATATTTTAATTCTGTGATGTGTGATATTTTGGAAAAAACTGTTAGTAATAGATATCGCGGAGTAGTAATCATCCTGAAGCTTCATAAGTTTAGAAAAAATTTTTTCAAATGCAGTGACTGTTCAACTAAAAAGCAACAAATACTTTTTGTGCTAAAGGCACAGATGAATATTGAATTACAGTTCCAAGTCAAACGGGTTTGGTTCACCTATATACAAGATATCTAACACCAACCACTCTGGTTTGCAATTAAAAATGTAATTCAATATCCGTCCAAGCCTATACCTCAGTTGAACGGTCACTGTATTTGGACATTATTTTTCAAAACTTATGAACATAATTATTATTCTGCGATGTCTATCGGTGAGGCGCTTTATCCAATACGACAATATTACAGGAAACTGTAATAATACTCCAAATTGTTAGTACTCCCTGCAACCAATAAATTGACGGAGCATAAAAAAAA
>CAJUYG010005787.1:0-13229 GCA_910591675.1 Galerucella calmariensis
CAGAAAAGGAATTTCTAGCAAAAACATAACAATCTGTACTGATAGTAGACAAGCCCTATTAGCCTTGAACAGACAACGTGTTATATCGGGGCTAGTACAAGAGCTAGTGCCACCAAGATTTAGCTAGCGCCTCAGCAGATAACAATATTATCCTGAGGTGGGTTAAAGGGCGCGACAGGAGTAAAGGGAATCGCAATGCCGGTTCTTTAACCAAGGATGCGGCTGGACTAAAAATTTTGGGACCCAGTGACACCTACGGCCTAACAACTTCGACAATTGCGGAACTAGCCAAACGTTACACCCATGCCCAATACCTTAAGAAATGGGATGGAATCAAAGGATGCAGGCTTGCTGAGCGACCCTGGGAAGCTAGCGAAATATTTGGCGATGACTAGGAAAAACCTACGTTTAAAAGTAGGATTGCAACTAAGGAAACATCTCCATACTATGAGGCTAGTGGACACACCTCTATGCAGGACGTGTGAACAGGAAGATGAAACTGTCAGGCATGTCTTATGCTAGTGTCCGTAGTGTCCACAGCTGCCGATATAAAGGAGATGTCTCCTAGTGACCTGTCCACCTTCCTGGGAAGGACAGGATGGACGATGACCTAGGAGGAAGGATGTACATTGGGTCACATGTGACCTAAGTGCTGTGAGCCTACACTAACCCTCCCCACTCTACATATTCAGAGATAACCCATTTTAAATCTTACCAAAGATTACAGAATAAAAATATAAGATGTTTCACTCGTTCGAATTTATCGCGTAAAGCACCGATGCCGCTGGTGACTGTCTGGTGACTTGGATGATACAGGATGCTACGTCCTTACTTGGATTTAATTTGGCATATTATATGGGACGTCGCCCGTCGAGCGCTGTTATTTTAGAAAGGTGTTTATTGGTTGTTCGTGTTTTATATTTATGATGTAAAGATTTTTTAAATTTATTAATTAATTGTTGAAATGAGCAAAAAGTCATATTAATATTTTTCTCTTTAATAGCAAAGCTTAAACAAATATTTTGTAATATTTGCTAATACAAAATTACGGATTTATTTTGATAATAAGGATATTATATAAACAAGTACATTAAGCAAGAAAACAATTTAATTCTATAGCTAACCTAAGTGGAATTGGTCAGTTCTTTTTGAACGGATTTACTAAATTTTCTTTTTATCATCTATGTAATCAATTTCCTTTCAAATATTATGCAAGTCTCTATACCAGAGTCCGTATATATTTTATCTCAAATGTGTGTATATTGAAAGATTTGAAAGACAATAGATTAAATTTAACACATCAACCAAAAACAGCCACAACCACACTTTACACTAACTTAGTGTGTTCAATGACAAGTATCGCCAACAGTTCAAAAATTCTCTTTTAGGTAACGTTATAATTCAAAACGGAGTAGCTAGATTAGCCGGATTGGAAAATCCTCTTCTAGGCTTGCTACCGAAAGCTCCGTCTGCTCCAGAAACATTATCTTTCGGCTACCTCCTGTTTGAAATGACTGCTGGATACGAACTCCCAGGACCTCCTACACCTGCTCATCTACAACTCGAATTGGAAAGAGCACCAAAGGTAGCTGAAACTCTCGAATATATTTTCCAAACCCCCAGGACGCCGACTTTAGATGAACTAGTGAGGTAGAGTAGATGCTTTGAACACCAGCAAGTGTCAATTTAACTATTATAACTATTTTATTTGTAGATGCGATCTCTTCCGTGGTGTAGAGTTGAGAGAACTGAGAGGTGCCAGTATTATTCAAAGTACGTCCAATTCCGATGTTTTAGATCTTTTAGAAACGGTTAAGAGCCCTGTTCCACCATCACCTTTGAGGCGGTAAGAAAACTATTGAAAAAAATTAATTTAAATGAGGTCTGTTCTTAAATATATGAAACTGGGGGACTTTGAAGGGGATGTTTATGTATTCACAATTATAACAAGAGTTAGATTATGTAATATATATCCGCTTATTGCTAAACTTGAAACTATTCTATTGATTGCGATTTGAAGACGTTTTCTGACTTTCTCAGAAACTTTAAAAGGTGGTTGCTATCGCAAAATACATTGTTGGATCCACCGAAAAACCGTGAATAAACCACGTCGTCAAGCGTATCTATAACTATGATTAATTCGTAGTTTTCCTATTAGCCTTGAACAGACAACGTGTTATATCGGGGCTAGAACTAGAGTGCCACCAAGATTTAGCTAACGCCTCGGCAGATAACAATATTATCCTGAGGTGGTGTCGATTCGTTAGCCAGGGAAGCGGCTGGACTAAAAATTTTAGGGCCCAGTGACACCTACAGCCTAACGATTTCGAAAATTGCGGAACTAGCCAAACGTTACACCCATGCTCAATCCCTTAAGAGATGGGATGGAATCAAAGTATGCAGTCTTGCCAGGATCACCCTGGGCCACCCTGGGAAGCTGGCGCCGAAAAAATATTTGGCGATGACCTGGAAATACCTACGTTTAACAGTAGGATTTCTGACTGACCACTGTCAACTAAGGAAACACCTCCATACTATGAGGCTAGTGGACACACCTCTATGCAGGATGTGTGAACAGGAAGATGAAACTGTCAGGCATGTCTTATGCGAGTGTCCGGAGGTATCGTCAATAAGAGAGTGTGTGTTCGGTGAGTCTTTGCATACACCTGCCGATATAAAAGAGATGTCTCCTCTTGACCTGTTCACCTTCGTGGGAAGGACAGGATGGACGATGACCTAGGAGGACAACTCCTCGGGAGGATGCACAATGGGTCACATGTGGCCTAAGTGCTGTGAGCCTACACTCACCATCCCTACTTTACAGATACAGATTCGTAATTTCCTTTGGTTAATTTTATAATAAATTCTATAATTGACAAAAATCATGAGAATATTTTATCTGCAATTCATTGTTTCGAAAACAGGTGTGTAGGAAGGAATACCGAAGGACGCTTGCATTACCCAAAACGTGTTTTATAAGATGGCATCAAAAGTTTAAAAATCCTTTTCATCATAATTTATTTAAATGATACCTAAGTAAGTATTTCGTTATAACTCAGTTTCATATGTTTAAAGAACTGGTGACAGAATGGGACTCGAGCATTGGCTTAGTGATAAATTATTTTATTTGATTCAAATATTTTTTTACCTGAATTTGAAGTAGATATTATTTTTTTAAAATTTTCGCTCAGTCCGGTCCTGTCTTTGTCCAATAATTTTGCACTTAAACTTTCGAACTAAACTTTGTGCATGCAGTCGACCGTTTGCTGACGATTTAGAACCGTGGTTTGCATGAGATACGGTAAGAAATTAGAATTCTAGTTAATTTTTATATCAGTATTTGCTTTTGCGGGCCAATTCAGTAGATTGTGCTTACCAAATATCCAAAATGTCATGACTCAGTACCAAAAGCACGTTAAAAGTAATTGTTCCTCAAGATATTATTAAAAATAATCACCTTACACGTAAAACAATCTGTATTAGGACCTTCCATTTTCTGTATGTTCCTTGTGGTGTAGTCATTTTTATTTCCCAAAATAATGAACAAAAACTTCTATATAGCTTAGATTCAATGTTGCTTTAAATGTAGATAAATAACTTAGAAGCTAGAAATATTTAGAATAGCTCTTGTTTTAGAAAAGATGTAGTAGTGGTGATAGAAGAGAGGCGGCTAGAAGACATTATAGAAGAAGACAACGAAGACAGTGATTGTAGTGTTATTGATACGAGTAAGACTAGAGATCGGTAGTACCTTTGTTTAAGTGTAAGGCTAGACATTTAGTATACGTATTTCATTCATCATATAGAAATTTCATTGTTGGGTCAATGTGCGAAAAAAGAATTGCTCGTTTTACCCCTACTAATTCTTATTCCGTCCACTATCAAATCATTCCACATGGCATAAATCGATTTACTTTTTTGGTAGCAGTAAACGTGATTTAAAAATTCCGGTATCGCTCATCTCTAGACTCTGTTTCACTTGAGAATAATCCACGTTAAGCATGCGCGAACTTTATGTCAAAATCAAATTAGAATTTGTCGGCCTTGACTGTGGATACTTTTTCTTTTAACACCAACAAAGCTTAAAAGGAGGCATGGTTTTAGATTAAAATATTTAAAAATCAAAAATATTCGACAGTGAATACAAACCTAAAATGTCAATAATAAAATTGCTGTCGGATTGGAAAATCGTTTCTAACGCCAGTGGCAGGAAGCGGTCGTAAACAAGACCAATTTAGGTTTCTGCGCAAGTCAGTTGGCAACCTTCAAGTGGCTTCTTGTCATATGAAACGGAGCCTACCCTAATAAATCTGTATTCGATTGTTTGTATCTTGACCCAACTTTATTTCAGTGTCTTAGTATGATTTGCTAAGAATTTTGAAAAGTGCTGTGTCCTAGCTTTAACCCGTTTGTTGTGGCCAAATAGTGGACCATGATTTTCAATAAAAATGCAACGTTGCAATATTTTAATTATTGTAAAATACTATTTTCTTACGTAAGCACTAAATATAAGGAATATTCAGTGGATTAGAAATAGGGTTGAAGCTGATATTTGTTTTTTTTTCATCGGCTGTTTGTTGATGTACAAAAAATTGATTGTTATACTTTAGTATAGGCAACCAAACATACATGTAAGGGCTGGTTCTATAGCTTGTTTCAAAAAGAACATATAGTACGTACCTATTGGCAATAATCGGTTAACAACCAAATATTTATCGGATATTAGGAAATTGTTCAGAAAATTGACGAAATTAAGATGGTGATGTGAAAAAATTAATAAAAGTTGTCAGAAACATATCCAGAGCCGTCCTATTTGTCGATGTTTTCAATTTTTTTCTCTGTTATAGCTCCTCAGCTTCTCGAACATGGATAAAAGTTATCAAAACCAGAAAAAAATCAAAATTCACTTTAGTTAATTCAATGAATGATCAAACTTGAAACAGAAAATCAATATGTACAGACAATCGTACCTAAATATCTCAAAATTTTCGAAATACTTAAAAAAATAACAATTGTAGCTGGAAATTATTATAATAATTAATAGTTTCGTTTGTTCTAATTATTATATAATAAAACAAATCTTGTGTAATTGTAGTTTTTATTTCACACATCTTTGGATTATAAATGGTGGAAATACTGTTTATTCTACCGCCATCTATATAGCGTTACAGGAATCATTGAATGGTCACTGTAATCTCTACTGTAGTAATTGGTAAACTTTTACATTTCATTTCACATAGATGGTGCTCTTTTAGCCACCATTCTAATTTATAAAATTGAATTTAATTTATCGCCATCTGCTATTGGGTTCCTCTACTAAGAATATTTTTTCAGTGGTATTTGATACTGTATGTAGCGAGTTTGGCCTAAAATGAAAAGAGGGCGCAGTGGAGTAGCCAAATATTATTAATTATTAAAAAATTTCATTTTATATAAATATTTTGTGAAGAAGTTTTATTGAGGTTGAGAATTATTCATTTTTCTACGACCACTATCGAAAGTCGTCTTTTGTGCCTTGAAAAGCAACTGCAAAGTTGATGTTTTCTGCGAGCTGTCACAATTTGACATTATTGGCGCTCTTAAGCAGAAAGTAACTTTGGCGCACCACTAATTTTATTTATAGATAAAATAGAGCTAATAGTTATTTCAATATAAACTGTAGATTAAAATATTTTTGTTGATTTTCCAATATGTTAAAGCATCTAACAGTATTTTCCGTAATAATTTAATGGGAAATAGAGAGATCTAAAAAATATCTGACATTAATGTAATAAGTGTTGCCTACGTATATAGTTACACGAAACTGCAATTTGGGAACTGCTGAGTACTAACAAATGGCAATTAATTTTATTTTGGTGGGATCGTAGTAAAAATCTTTTCGAGCAGAAAGTCCTTTGGTAGTCTCGACTGCCAAAGTACTACTTTCTGCTCTTGATACACAAAAAGCTATTTATGAAGAATGATTTCATAGAATTCAACAATTTTTAATAAAAAATCGAATCTTCCACATTATTAAATACGTTTCCCACACACAAGTCCCTGTAAAACATATTAAAATAAAGTTATTTCGGTGATAAAACAAAATTTCTTCATGTCATAAAAAAATGCGTATATCAAAATTAGAATCCGTAGTCGAATGCCGTGTAAGATCCAATTTTAAAGTGCGTACGGTTTAAATCCCTACATCTTCCATGCGAATGATGATGGACGAAAGGTCGAAACAGTTGCGACAACGCAAGAAAATTAACTTCCAGCCAGTCGGAAAATATAGTCGCTACGTTTGTTCCATATTGTGTTCAGTAGCGCAACTGTATAAATTTATAGATCATTCAGTTTCTAATACTTAACGATCACGTAAACTATCCGTCTAAGAACAGAACGTAAAACGTTAATAAAAATGCAAATAAAATTTCAAAACCAAGATACTCGGGAAATATAATCCAATAACAACTTAAACATGAATCTGGTGAAACGAAAAGTATATAAATTTGTCCTTTTTTCTACAAAGACTACCTATACATAATAATTAACTCATTTTCCTGGCTTTCTGGGAAGCTAATTTTGGATTTGAGTATTTTGTGCACACCTGCTAGAATCGCCCGGTATGTGCCCCGAAAGACATTGAATTACACTTCAGGGATATAACCAACCACTCTGGTTTGTAATTAGAAGGAACATCATTTGTAGACCAATACAAGCTAGATCATCCGTCCAGAAGTTCTGAGAGCATAATATATTGTTTTCTTATTTGGATGATAATAAATTAAAAACAACTTGGTAATCAAAATAATGAAGAGATTAAATGCAAAAACCAGACGCTACAAAGAGTAACAACATTCAAATATTTGGGAAGTATAGTAACAGAAGATGGAAAAATAGATACAGAAATAACAAACAGAGCAAATAAATCAACAAAAATATACTACTCTCTAAATAAAACAATACTTGGACATAAAGATATAGACTTGGAAGTGAAAATGAAAGTTCATAATATAATAACAGTTCCTACAATATTATACACAAGTGAAAAAAGGACGAAACTAGAATAAACGCCATAGAAATGAAATATCTAAGAAGAATTGCAGGGAAAACTAAATGGGATAGGATTAGAAATGACGTCATTAGAGAGACAACTAAACAGAAGCTGATAAGAAAGAGACAACTTAGCTGGTATGGTCATATGGTAAGAATGGAACCAAATAGGTTTACTAAGAAAATAATGGAGATTGGGAAACCGATCAAAAAACAAAGGGGTAGACCTACAAAGAAATGGTTAGACCAAATACAAGAGATGGGTTTAGAAAGAGGAAAGACCATAGCAGAAATTTAAAACCTTGCAAGAGACAGAAAGACATGGAAGAAATGGGTACAGGACATAAAATCTACATCCGACGCCTGAAAGGGCAAAAGGATCTAGAAAAGAAGAAGAAGAATATTTGGTTTGTATTTAAATAGAAGATTTTTCTTATAATAGAAAGAGCGTGTGTCATTATATTGTAATGTAAACATATAATGATAAATTCGGATCAGTTCTAGCGATCGCACAATATTGCATCACTTCAAATACTGGTGAAACTTTTCAATTAAAAGAAATAGATAGAAAAAGTCGGAGGCGAAAACTTCCAAAATTAAAACATCGATAGTAATTCCATTAACATCAATTCTTATCAAAGGAAGTAATCTCCGGAATAAACTGATTAAAAAAGTTGTCTCCGATGCGATGTCTCCCCGTGTTAATGCGATTGAATTAAAGATTGAGTTTTAAATAGGCTTTTAATCAATGTCGCTACTTTATTCCGATTTTAGATTGCAGATAATTTTTGCGAACTCTTTTCTCCACTTTTTTTTTCTTAACGAACTTTTCAAGGAGATACCAAACCAGGATTACCAAAACCTTTTACTGATGCTGTTTTAATTTTTTTGTTTTTTAATCTTAAATATCCTTAATCGGCCATTGATCATAGTTAAACAAAGTTAACTCTAGCTAAGAGTTAAATTACAACCATTGTCCAATCAATACTCAAAATATGACTGACAGATTTTCCTCTTTTCCCAGATTTTCCAAAGTTTTCCACTCTTTTCCAGCTTTAAAATGAATCAATAAAAAAATATACATTAAAAAAATTGAACCAAATTTATCCAATAGCTCAATGCATTAATGAGGAGTTGATAGTTATTGGTGTACAAAATCATAATGGGGAATCAATTATTTTCAATTTTTGGATCATTTAAATAGTCCGCCATTTATGCTGTGACGTACATAACCTAAAAGAGAAGTTAGCTGCATTACTGTTGGCGTAGGACCACAATTCTGTCGTCTTCTTTTTTAAAATAGTGATGAAGTATAGGTTATGCTTCTGTTGTATTGCTTTGATAGTGAGTTGTTTAAATTTATTTCCGATTTACATTGTTTTTACGGCTATTAGATTATTTTATAAATTTTACTTTTATTATTATGGTTTCGTTAAAGTATTTATAGTTAGTTTTTATTTTTCGTAAATTAATAGAAAGTGGCTAACTTCATCTTTAGGTTTGTGACGTATCTGTAGAGAAAGTTGCAAACATTTAGGACTTCTTAATTTTCAGTTTCCTCCTGAAATATTCGGCTTGAAAAAATACCAGATAACCCCATTATTATTAATGTATACATTACAGCCATTAACACATCCCTTATGAATAGGTACCTGGCGATAAAAGGTAGAACTGATGTTTTATCCTTTACTATAACATGGCGGAGCTCCGCCCCGGATACACTTATCGTGTCAATTTAAAACGCAATATACACACAATCCATGTTTTCAAAACAAAAAAAAAGAAAATGGTCTGTTATCTAGAAGGTTAGGTCAATTAGTTGGTCTAAATTTCAAACAACTGACATGTTAGAAATGACACGAGACACGAAGTTCTTTTAAATTGAAGAGCGTCAAAAAGACCAATGCTTTAAAGAAAGTCAAGTATCTAAAGCAAGGTCCACACTATGCCGGGGTAGGCCGGACGGGCTGACCCGGGCGGCCTAAGCCGCGTTGATGTAGACGCCCCGGGTGGCTTTGCCGGGTTAGAAAATGCCGGCCCGGGCCGTGCCGATCCCAACCCGCATAAAGTAGGTACAGATCAAAGGAAGCCGAGCCGAACAAAAATATAGAGTGGGGACGTGCCGAGCGGATTCAGTTACGCTTGCTGGAATAGCATCTCTATAATAAGAGGTATTCTTTTTTGATATTTTGGGTCCAACCTTGTTGAGTAGCATTTGAAAGTCCGATCGCTGCATTCGAAAAAAGTTGGTGAAACCAACGTCATTTCGGTATTCCAAATTCAATTCAATTAAATCTTTCATTAATTCGATAGCCCTGTACAGCTGCCGTCCTCTCCTAAGGCTCGGGGAATCCAAAATCTTTTTTGACGTCTTTTTGGGGGCTGATTTAAAGCGAGTATCATCACAGCCATGGCTGACATAGCGACGTCATAGTCGGTAATCATTTTGAAAACACTAAGGACACTTTAAAAAAAATTTCTGAAAAGTACTCTCCAACGAAGTCACCAGTCTTGGTGTAGAAACTAAATAATGTAGGTAGGCTTCGTTTTCGGTGTGGACGTCGTGCCGGCCCGAACGTACCCGCCCGGCTTACCGCGGCATAGTGTGGACCCTGCTTAAGAATACGAGTCGTGATTTGGCGCTGTGATTTTACGAAAACAGTTACACATCTCTATTAAATTACTATAGGGGATTTACAGAACTTTAACCACCATAAAAATTACTGTTGATAATGTTTATTAGATTTACACAGTCGACGCGGATTCGTGGGAAATATTTATATGAACAAAGAGTATCTGAAGATTGCAGAAATTTGGTCGAGGAAAGAGAAACAGCATATTTACAACGCCGACTATTGTAATTTACATTATAGCTGGGTTCGGTAGTGGTCGGCGGCGGGTGTTAACTGTCGATGCCGATCCATTATCAATCTAACATAAATCAGAGTCGAGAAGAATGTATACAAAATGCCGCTGCTAAAAACTGTTGTACGGTATAAGATATGTGAACCTATCATTATATCTCTTACACTTAAAAACATTGTTCTGTAACTTCGGGACTTGACAAAGGAAACTGTTTTATGAAATTATATTTTTTCTTCTTACCAAAAACAACGGTTGTAAGTCAACTTAACACACTTGGGTGTCAATAATTTATGATATATAAAAAGTGGGTCTTATTTATTTATATGAATATCAATATAGTCAAGAGCTGTTATCGTGCGGGATCAAAGGTCACTAACCATATGTCTCAAATCAGAAGACACAGAGGTTACCAAAATGTGAGATTAAAAATATACCCGGAGAAAATAATTATGGTTGATGTTTCCTGCACACTGGTTGACACACTTTTTCATTCATTCTCGAAATAATCTATCAGATTAAGTACCTTTTTTTTTGCTTGAGGATGCAAAATACCGGAAAATTGCTTCTTATTATTGATATTATCCCATTAATCATTGAAAATATTAGGCTCAAGTGCACTGCTGAAAATGCCAGTTCCAAAAAGTTCGTACTCTCTACGAGCGGTGGCCGAGCAAATAGTTATTTACATAACAAGCTGCGAAAGCTCACTTTTAGGTGCGAGGTGTATTTGAATACCTCGGAGCACCTAAAAGGGCTTTTGCAGCTTTTAATGTATTAAACTTTTCATTCTCCCCCGATTTTATTATTAAAACACAATTTAAAGATGCAAAAATGGGTAGAAGGCGTGGGTTAACGTGTCACTAACTAATATTTTGACAGTTGTCAAATAATTATTCTTCCATAAAGTCTGCATCTTTTAAATTCAATATTTGGCTAGAATCTAGTTAAAAATGAATTCCATTGAAGAAGCAGCAATTATTGCGTGCAAAAGTTTGTTGCCGGAAAAATCTAAAACCCGTTACAATCAAGCCTATGAAAATTTCATCAAATGATGTACAAAGGAATATGTGTCCACAATAACTGACATTTAATTTTTTCGTTGTCCAGGGCACGAAAGTTTTTCATATTTAGCAACCGATGACCTAGCATGTTTTACCTTCGCTTGCCTATTGAAATAAAGATATATATTTTCGTAGGGGGGAGAATGGAAAATAATTGTTCTGCACTCGTGTCATGCACATAGCCGACCAGATTTTTATGCATTATATTCTGTTGAGCAATCCGAACATGGAGAGCTGCACTTTACTGTAAAGAGTCGAGCTGGGTGCGCACCATTGCACATAGTCGAATACGCCTTTGATAAGCTTGCATGTTGGTAACAAAAAACAATAAAATGACGTTTTAACTACGTAATGTCTTTTACTAGATGGTACAGTCAGTTTTCTACTAGGATTTCTCCCATTGCTGGAAGCTGGACCGAGCTTATATGTTATATTTTTGTTGTGTTTTTTTTATTTATTGATTTAATTGGATATTTTACTATATAAACGGAAAATTTTGAAAAATTCACATTATTTTTCGATATGAATTTTTTCAGTTTTTGAGTGTACCCAACGTGATATCAACCCGAGATCTGCATGTAGCATACACACTGGGTTACATCTTATTTGCTACTTCTGGAATGTATATGTGACTAGAATATACTACGGGTAAGTTATCTGATAATATCCAAGCAGTTTTTTTGCCCTGCAATTTATAGGAATACTTGATATTTTCTGAATTCTTCTTGTAGACGCGAGAATATTATTGGAAAAATAATTATTTAAAATGCCGAAGAGATTCGATCGAGAATTTAATCAGGACATAGCAAAGGCGTTTATATAAAGAAGAAGAGTTTTTTTTAAAGGGACGTAAATATTTGCTAAGATATTATTTTTTAATTTGATATCCGACGAAATCTAAAGCTACTAAAGGATATAAAAATGACTTAATATACAGGTTGGTCCTTACGTAATTGTACAATCATCACTTTAAAATATTGCTTTTATTTTTGTGCATACACGTCAAAAAATTATTGATATTTTATATTTACCACCCTGTATCTCTCCTAATATCAACATTTTATTAAAGCTAGTTGTCTTAAATCGCAATATTTTGAAATGAAGATTGTACTGTACTTCAATGTAAAATTATTTAAGGACTACCCTGTATAGTTTCTATTGTTTCCGCATTTAATTGACCACATTCCATATCTAGACATAATATATAGAGCAGCATATTATTTTTGTAAACAAAATATTTGCTATTTCCTAGTGATTAGGTTTCTGGAGTAATATATTATATCAGTAAAATCGAAAAGCGCCCTAAGAAAAACTTACAGAGACGGCTTTGAATTTATAACGCTTGATAAAAGCACATAAATATTGCGTTGAAAAAAATCAGTGTCATAAGGCTGGAGCAAATGGGTCTAAAGTTCCAAATAGCATATTTAAAAAAATCAGTAGACATTTATAGTAATGCTATGGGAATTTACAGCTCTGTATTTCAGACCTACGAAGAAGCTGAATTTCTCTATTAGTGGTTAATCATTTTTTCTATTATTAACCTAGGTCAATAATGGACAAATTCAAATATTTTTAGAGTTCAGGGATAGTAGCTCAACACAAACTTGTGCAATATAATATTGCATACCCAGGAGATTGTCTTTAACATATTTGATGCTCGGTCAATAATAATAGTCTTCTCCACATTGTTGTATAATATACTATTTATGAAGTAGTAATTCTTTTTTCTGGATGTTCTATTAACCGGTCCTGCTTTATTTAATGCCATCCATTGGGGGACAAAGATGCTGTAACCGAAAATCGTTGTTGCGAGTAATAAACTACATTATAAGGATGGGAATGCTTTGTGGTTAATTTGCGGGGTCGATCAACGATTATATGGTTCCTGTTCTAGCAAAAATTGTTGCGATAAAGTTTACCCCATGTTTTAATTACTTTATAACTTGAAAAGGATGGGTTCATATAATAGCTATTCCATCCAAATGTTAAAAAGAACAACACGCTACAAATGATATGAATATAATAGTAGGGAACATGGGTATTATGCTCAATTTCACAAACCATTTCCTAAAGTTAGGTAATACCTAAATCAGATTTTGGAATGACAAAATAAAATTTACGTTTCACCATGCGCTAAGACACGCCTAAACATGATATAAAATACCTAATATTGTCACTCTCAAGTAATTCTTAGCGCGTAGTTAAGGGGAATCTATCGGCAGCGATTTGACAAAATATCGAAGTATTTTTGGCAAAGAATTTTGAGGT